>CAUYLG010039568.1:0-50703 GCA_963573385.1 Cacajao melanocephalus
TGAAACCCTGTCTATACTAAAAACACAAAAAATTAGCAGAGTGTGGTGGCACGCACCTGTAGTCCCAGCTACTGGGTAGGCTGAGGCAGGAGAATCACTTGAACTCGGGAGGCAGAGGTTGCAGTGAGCCGAGATCACACCACTGCACTGCAGCCTGGGCGACAGAGCAAGACTCTGTCTCAAAACATACAAACAGAAAACATCTAGCAATCTAGCTTAAATTAATACCAACGTAGCCTCAATATTTATAAAGATTTTACCCCATATATCTGCATCTTTTCTTGTTATGTTGCTAATGTCACAAATTATATCTGTATACATTGTATGCCCGTTATCATAGGTTTACAATTATTATTTTATGCATTTGTTTTTTAAATCATATAGGCAAAAAACAGGAGTTACAAACCAAAAATGCAACAACACAGGCTTTTATATTTACACATGTAGTTACCTTATTATTGTTCCTTATTTCTTTATATGGCTTCAAGTTACTGTCTAGTGTCCTTTCATTTCAGGCTGATGGACTCTCTTTAGCATTTTTGGTAAGGCAAGTCTAGCGAGGAATTACTTCAGCTTTGATTTACCTGGGAGTGTCATAATTTTGCCTTCATTTTTGAAGGATAGTTTTGCCAGATATATAATTCTTGATTGGCAGGGTTTTTTTAAAGCACTTTAAATACCATTGTCTCTTGGTATCTTTTTGGGGATTGGTTCCAGGACCCCCCTGCAGATAACAACATTCACAGACATTCAAGTATCTTATATAAAATGGTGTGGGCGAGGCACGGTGGCTCACGCCTGTAATTTCAGTCTTTGGGACGCCAAAGCAGAAGGATTGCTTGAGCCAAGGAGTTTGAAACCAGCCTGGGCAACATAGTGAGATCTTGTCACTACAAAAAAATAAAAATTAAAAAAGACTGCAAAAAAAATAATAATAGCTACTCTAGAGGCTGAAGCAATAGCTTGAGTCCAGGAGGTGAAAGCTTCAAAGAGCCATGATCACACCACTGCACTCTAGCCTGAGTGACAGAGCAAGACCCTGCCTTAAAAAAAAATAATGCTAATAAAAATAGCCAGGCGTGGTGGCTCACACCTGTAATCTCAGAACTTTGGAAGTCAAACATGGGCAGATCACTTGAGATCAGGAATTTGAGACCAGCCTGACCAACATGGTGAAACCCTGTCTCTACTAAAAATACAAAAATCAGCTGGGAGTGGTGGTGCCTGCCTGTAATTCCAGCTACTGGGGAGGCTGAGGCAGGAAAATTGCTCGAACCCAGGAGGTGGAGGTTGCAGTGAGCTGAGATCATGCTACTGCTCTCCAGCCTGGGTGACAGAGCGAGACTCCAGCTAAAAAGAAAAACAACAACACACACCAAAAAAAACTAATAAAAATAAAAAATAGAATGTTATAATATCTGCCCAAAACCTACATACATCCTCCCACATACTTTAAATCATCTCTAGATTACTTATAATTCCTAATACAATGTAAATGCTATGTAAATTGTTGTTATACTATACTGTTTAGGGAATCGTGACAAGAAAAAGTCTGTACATGCTCAGTACAGACAAAATCATTTTTCTCCCAAATATTTTTGATTCATGCTTGGTTGAATCCACAGATGCAGAGCCTATGGATATAAAGGGCCAACTTTATGTTATCTCCATGGTTTCTGGGGATAAATCTGTTTTTAGTATTATTGAAGATCCATTGTACCTAATAAGCTGCTTCTCTCTTGCTGTTTTCAAGATTCTCTCTTTATCTTTGTGGGTTTTTTTGTTTTTTCTCTTTTTTTTTTTTTTTTTTTTTTGAAGATAGTATTCTTTATATTCACTGAAGACTTCATTTTGTTATTTTGGTGGTTAGCCAGTGACCTAACATATAATTCCTTAAATTCCTGGTACCAAAAAAGAAGTTTTGTTTTGTTTTTTAAAAAAGAAGAAAAAAGAAACAAATAAAAAGAAGAAAGAAGGAAATGAAAAAGAAAAAAAAGGAAGGAAGGAAAAAAGAGAAAGAAAAAATTCTGCATTTCTTTGCAGATTGGCTCCGTATGGAGTCACTCCTAAGTTTAGCTAGGCACTTTACAGCTCTGTTTTAGCCTTCACTTCCTGCTTGTGCTGAGCCCAAAGATCAGACAGAGATGAAAGTTTATTGCCTTATAAGGTCTTTTCTGCACATGAGTCCTACTCTGGGTGTGCTTTCTAGGCTCTTTAGTACACATGGAAACTTTTTGAAGCCCTTATTCTCCCAAAAATATCACTTCCAAATTTTTCCCAGTTTTTCAGGGTGTCAATTGTTTGCCCCAACTGTTATTTTTGCTCCAGGCATCAGTGCCTTGTTCTTTTGTTCTTCAGCAGTTTTCAGGAAACAACCTCTGTGTAGCTGCTCTGCCTTGAGAGTTCTGAGATAGGTGAAGCAAAGAGAATTCCCTTTCATCAGTTCTTTGGGGGAAACTCCAGACAATCAAAAAGACAAACAATTCATTGGGAACAAGGTCTTCTCTGCTTCCTCCCTAACTAGGAACCCCCAGCAGAAATTCGAGCTGCTGTCTTCAAGACTAGCTCTGTGCTGGGGAAGGGGTTGGAGCTAGGGTAAGTTAAAATAACATAGAGATCTTTCCGTATTTAAATTGCCTTTCTCCTGGTTAAGCATTGGTTGCTGTAAACCTCTAACTATCTTTCAGAGTTAAAATAAGGTTGTTTCTGGCCATTTTTGCTAGGTGTTTTTGGGGATGGATGGATTCTTGGAGTTCTTTACTTTGCCATTTTCACTGATGTCATCTTTTGCCCATTTTAAAATTGGGTTATTTGTCTTTTTATTATGGAGTTGTAAGAGCTCTATATATTCTGGGTACAAGTTACTTGTCAGGTACATAATTTAAAATTTTTTAGCATGAGAATGTATTACTTTTTTTTTTTTTTTTTGAGACAGTCTTGCTTTGTTGCCTAGGCTGGAGTTCTGCCCTCTGGGTTCAAGCAATTCTCCTGCCTCAGCCTCCCTAGCAGCTGGAATTACAGGCATGTGCTACTACACCTGGCAACTTTTTGTATTTTTTGCAGAGATGGGGGTTTCACCATGTTGGTCAGGCTGGTCTCAAACTCCTAACCTCAAGTGATCTTTCAGCCTCAGACTCCCAAAGTGCTGGGATTACAGGCATGAGCCACCATGCCTGGCAAGAATGTATTACTTCTGTAATTTAAAAAATAATATTAATAAAATAAAGATCTACACAATGTTGCAGATCTGTCTAGTGATGCACAAAAGTTTCTGGAAATAGTCGCCCTTTTTATCAGAGTGTAATTCTGTCCAGTTTCTTTCCCCGTCCACCAGAGGATATCGCCTTTCTTCCTCTCTCCCTCTTGCAGAGACTGCCCCCTGCTGCGGGTGTTGGCTGGTGAAGTTGTTGGTGAGGAGGCGGAGGGCTCTTTGCCCTGGATTGTCTCATGGCTCTTGGAAGGAAACAACTACAGTGGCTTACTTCTTCGTCTGGACCCTCAAGGTGGCCAGGGGGGAGTGTGGGGTTCTTTGGGAAGCTCTGAGATCTGTCCTTGGGCCTGCCTCTCCCATCACCCAACCGGCCTCAGCCCCAACCCCAGCCCAGAGAGAGAGCCTGACCCTTCAAGAGGGCCTCAGAGTGCCTAGGCTGACAGAAACTGGAGAAGGAAATCAAGGTCCATAGTGACAGTAACTCCTCATTCTTCAGAGGCCTTACACTACTTACCAAGCATTTTTGCACAAATGCCTTTGATTCTTACCACAATCCCATGAGGCAGATATAATTTACAAACGAGGAAAGAGAGGCAGGCCTAATTTATAGATGAGGAGAGAGAGGATAAGGGAAGGGAAAGGACTCTCTTATTTTCACACACTCATTAAAAATCAAGCCTTAGCTGAGCACATTGGCTCATGTCTGCTTGCAATCCTAGCATTTTGGGAGGCCGAGGCAGGTGGATCACCTGAGGTCAGGAGTTGGAGACCAGCCTGGCCAACATGGCGAAACCCTGTCTCTACTAAAAATACAACAGTTAGCTGGGCATCGTGGTAGGCACCTGTAGACCTAGCTACTTGGGAGGCTGAGGCAGGAGAATTGCTTGAACCTGGGAGGTGGAGGTTGCAGTGAGCTGAGATCATGCCACTGTACTCCAGCCTGGGCGACAGAGTGAGACGTCATCTAAAAAAAAAAAAATCAAGCCTCTGTGTCCTTAATGTAGATGCTAGAGAAAGAAAAGAAAAAAAAAATCAACCCTCTGAAATGCTATGATGTCAGGGATTTGGGGGAGGTTATGGTGGGAGTATTGATCAACAGAAATGGCATGAGTTGATAACTATCAAAACTGGGTGACAGGTAGATGGCATTTCCTATACTTTGTATATGTTTGAAATTTTCCATAATAAAAGAGTTAAAATATGCCTGGCTCTCGTCTCCAAAATCAACAAACACACATTCATTTGGCTAGCAAGTTCCCAGACCTTCCCCTGTGCTAGGCCCCTTGGAATGAGGAAGATGCGGCAGAGCAGTTCACACCCCCAAGGATAAAGCAGTGAGGGCTAGACTTGTTTATCTTCAGGCCAGTTTGGTATCATGATGAAGGGCATGAGCTTGAGTTTCGGTTCTGCCACTTGCCAAGAAGTTGCTTGACCTCTTTGAGCTTCCATTGTCTCATCTGGAAAATGTCGGGGGAGGCAGGATAGATTAGAGCTTTAGCCTGATTGGAGTGTTGTGTGGATAAAAGAGGCAATCCATGAACAGCCTTAGTGAAGTGCCATCAAGCACACGTAAAAGCCTGGTGGGGGGTAGATATTTTTATGAATAGTTCTACTAATAAAAACTAAAAGTATTATAAGCAGCATGCTTTGGAGTTCACAAGAAGGTGTAATTCACTTGGAGTGTCTCCTTACTAGGTAGCTCCCTGAGTTTGCTCCAGGCTGCTCTGTTGGGGGCCTCAGGAAGAAGGATGCAGGTGAAACAGGTGAGGCCCACCCTGTGGGATGCGGTAGATGAGGCTTGGGCCCGGCGGGCTGGCCTGAGGCCCCTGCGTTTAGGCCTCCTTGAGGACACCCTGACGGACAGTGGGCTAAGCCAGCTGAGCAAGGCACTGCGGGAGCTACAGGTAAGCAAGGTGAGGCCTGAGGGCACCTGGGCCAGCCATGGCCAGTGCCCACCTTGAACCCTTTTTCCATAGGTAGTAAAAGCGTGGAGCCAGTGCCCAAAAAGCCAGATGCTCAAAGGAGCCAGAGCTGAGGCAGTGGGGCTTCCAGAACCACAGGTATGCCTTCACATTCACCCTTTTAGGAGCCTCGTTTGTGTCTGCCTTCCTGTCGTCTTTCCAGGGCACTTTGAGGAAGACCTCCGTCCATTCATTGACTTATTGATTCCCAAACACTTTTTGACTACCCACTGTGTGCTGGGCACAGTGCCACATAGGCCCTGGGAATTCCCCGTCCTCATGGAGTTTATAATTTCCTGGGAAGAAACAATTACACCACCACAATCGGTGCTCTGAAAGGCTTATAAACACAGAGTTCTATGGGGCATCTAAGTTAGCCTTGGCAAGAGAGAGAAGGAAGACATCATGGAGGCAGCGATCCCTGGAGGTCAATAAAGATGAGTGAAGAACATCATTGCAGGCAGAGAGAATGACAGGCAAAGACTCAGAGGCAAGAAAGTGCTTGGTCCCCTTGGGGAAGTGCGAGCAGCTGATTTATTGGAGAATAGAACTTGAGGAAGAGTCAGGAGGGAAGGACTGGAGAGGGCAGCAGGGGGCAGGTCACATAGGGCTTTGTAAAACAAACATTTGGACTTTGTCTTAAAGGTCACAGGTGAGCCACAGAAGCATTTTAAGCAGGAAAGATAACACTGTGCCCACTTTTCACATGAGCAAACTGAGGCTTCAAGAAAAGATATGAGGCCAGGCACAGTGGCTCATGCCTATAATCCCAGCACTTTGGGAGGCCGAGGTGAGTGGATCACCTGAGGTCAGGAATTCAAGACCAGCCTGGCCAACATGGAGAAATCCTGTCTCTACAAAAATACAAAAATTATCCCTGTGTGGTGGCATACGCTTGCAGTCCCAGCTACTCAGGAGGCTGAGGCAGGAGAGTCACTTGAACTTAGGAGGTGGAGGTTGCAGTGAACCGAGATTGTGCCATTGCACTCCAGCCTGGGCAACAAGAGTGAAACTCCATCTGAAAAAAGGAAAAGAGAAGAAAAGAAAAGGAAAGATGTGAGAGGGCTGGGCACAGTGGCTCATGCCTGTAATCCCAGCACTTTGGGAGGCTGAGGTGGGTAGATCACCTGAGGCCAGGAGTTCGAGACTAGCCTAGCCAACATGGTGAAACCCCATCTCTACTCAAAAACACAAAAATTAGCCAGGCGTGGTGGTGCATGCTTGTAGTCCCAGCTACTGAGGAGGCTGAGGCAGGAGAATCACTTGAACCCAGGAGGCGGAGGTTGCAGTGAGCCAAGATCACACCACTACACTCCAGCCTGGGTGACAGAGTGAGACTCTGTCATAAAAAAGAAAAAGAAAAGATGTAAGACCTATGAGTCTGGGTCACAGGCGTAATCAGAGGCAGCAGAAGTACAATCCCGCTCAAGTCCTCCTAATCTAGTCCTCTTTCGTCTCCTTAGGCTGCATGGCCTTTCTGCTCTTCCATGATTTATCACAGGGTGGTTGAAACCCTGCCCCTGTCCAGCCTCTCTTGGTCTCTCTTTTTTTTTTTCATAATTGCTTACAACTTGTTTTTACAGCCTTAGGCCTTGGGAGTCAGGCATGGTAGCTCCCATTTGTTGAGCAAGTGCTTACTGCTCAGTGCTCTCGGTGTGGCACTTCATTTCATGCTGTCTACAACTTTTATCAGCTCAATTTGATAGAGAAGAACTTGGAGACTAGGCTGATCACCTGCTTGAGGTCATACAGCTAAGAAGAGGAGGGACTGGGACCTGTGATCTGCGTGATTTTCAAGCCCTGATCTTAACCTACACTGTCCTGGGAGGAAAGGTGTGGAACTGTCACTCCTAATATCTTCTCTGCAGGTGACAGATTCACCAGCAAGCCAGAGCCCATGCCTCAAGGGAGAGCCCCAGGGTGGGTCTGGGACTTGGGGGTGAGCTGGGAGTGGGAGGTCTCCTCCGCCTTTGGTGTGATTAATTACATTTTCCTCTAGTGGCAGGAACAATGGCATCCCTAAGGTGTGAGCTCCACCAAAAGAATACTCTCAGGCACCCTAAGGAACAGGTAATACCTCATGTACCCCAGGAACAACTGGAAGCCATAGGGGGAGTGAAGAGCTACAGAGCCCAGCTAATGTGTCCCTGCTTACCCTGCCCCAGTGTCAGGGAGAAATATGAAGCTTTTGACAAATAAAGGACCCGAAGGTGACTGGACCCTTTTTCCTGTTGATTGGATTAAGGGTACAGGATCCTGAGGACCACTATGGCACCTCTTGGCAGAGCCACTACCTTCCTCTCCCCACCATGGCCTCCTGAGTCTCTGCCCAGGCTGCAGGCTCTTCCAGGCCAGTTAGGTCCTGGATGTTGTTCTCAGAGCAGCTCTGGTGATGAGGTTCTATTGGAAAAGTTGGGCCCTGATCCTAAAGCTGTGCACGCACATAGACTTCTGACCGAGCCCAGCAGGTACCAGATGTGGCCCTGCAGTTCTTCTTGGCCCAGGCCCGGAGGCAGAGACTGAGGGAGCAGCACCAAATTTGGATTCGAGAGAAGCTGAAGCATTTGGAACATAAGGAGGAGGTGGCAGGTGACCAGGTCAAAGGCTTGGTGGCTGAAGAGAAGGTGAGGAGGGTCAACTAAGGGTTTGAGGTTCTAATTGGTCCAGGTACTGTGCTAGGGGCTGGGAATCCATCATCAATCACAACCAACTGGTTCATACCCTCTCTCATGGCCCTCACAGCCTTGTCAGGGATAGATGAGGCAATTCTCAGTGCTAAGTGGTGGGATGGGGTAGCTAGGGGCTTGTGGGACCAAAAAGGCATATCTGACCCAGGCTGGAGTGGATCAGAGGAGATGGCATCTAAGCTGAGCCTTAAAGAACAGGCAGAAATCAGCCAGGGGAATTCACTGGACACTGAGCTTCACAAGGGCAGTTACTGCTCATCACATCAAGGCACTCATAGATACAACTTATTTGAACAAATTAAGAAACATGCCTCAGCCCCCCGAGTAGCTGGGATTACAGACATGTGCCACCACGAAAAAAAAAAAAAAAAAAAAAGAAACATACCATGGATACATGGTGGGGGTGGGTGGAGTGGGGACATGTTCTCAGAGAAGACAAAACAGTATGAGCAAAGGTTCAGAGGGAAGCAATGGCAAAGTGGGTCTGGGAACTGCAAATTCTCCAGTCTGGCTGGAGCTGAACAGGTGTGAAGTCAGAAGCAAGGCTAAAGAGACAAATGTATGCCACAGCTCTGGCTTTAGACTTTACCCCAAGGATAGCTGCAAACCATTGAAAGGCATGTGCCATGTCAGCTCTGACCTTCACTAGCCATGAGAATTTGGGCAAATTAGGTCACTTCTCTGACTCACTGTTGCCAAATCTGTAAGATGGCAATGCCACATACGGTTGTTATTAGATAAAATAATACACTTGAAGTATTTAGCACAGAGCCTGGCACATGGGTGGCACTCAACAAAGAGTATGTGTTATCACTGAAGGCCTGCGAGGAGAGGCAGAGATGGCAGCAGGAACAGATGGTGCTGAGATTCCAGCTGCAGGCCCTTCACGAAGAGCGGGACACGGCAGAGCAGGACCTGGCAGCCCTCTATGACCTGCATGTGCAGGCCACCCAAGCTCAGACGCACCATGTGCTAGAGGTGAGTGGGGATGGAGGGCGGGCCTCGAGCTGGCTCCAAGGCTGGCCGAGTGACAGACACCTCTGAATCTGGGCACAGGTATTCCAAGCCTGGCAGGGCCTGTGGGAGAAGCGGGCCATGACCACAGAGCATTGTCACCACAGCCTGCTGGCTGGCTTCCTGGAAGATACCATCAACCTGGCCACACAGAATCAGGAGCTCCAAGCTCAGAACCAGCAGCTGCAGCAGGGTGCAGACTAGGCTGGGTGCAGTCATGCTGGACCTCTGCCCTGGGGAGAAACCTGATCAGGAACCCTTTAGAGGAAGCTTCCTCTCTCCTTAAGGTTGAGGATCACAGAACGGAGAGAAAGGTGAGACAAAACCAAGCTGATCCTCAGTATGGATAATTAATAACATGAACCATGTCTCATTGTTCTAATCCTTATTAAGTGCCTAATATTAATTTATTTAGCCTCTACAGCTACCACAGATAGTAGGTACCACTTGATCCTCATTTCAGGGATAAGGCAACTAAAGCTGGGAGAGGTTAAGCAACTGTCCAAGAACACAGCTAAGTGGAAGAGCCAGAATTCAAATTCAAGTCTGTCCACAGTCCTACACTGCATAGTAGTGGCTCACAAGCTTCTGTGTGCATCAGAACTCCTAGGGAGCTTCAGAGAAGAAAGAAAAAGATTCCCAAACGCTGCTCCCTAAGATTCTGCTTTAATAGGTCTGAGATAGGCCTAGGAACCCTGCCCCCTCCGCCTTTTTTTAAGAAACTCACCATGTATTCTACCATAGAAGCAGGGTCTGACATTCCCCTGGCCGTGATTTTAAGACAGATGACAGGCAGCAATTGTCTGTGAGGGAGCCAGAGGGAATGAAAACCAAAACCACATCGGCTTCTACAGTCTAGTTCATCCTGCCGGGCCCAGGACCTTCTGTTCCCGACTCCCTCCGCATTCCCCAGGGCTCAAATTTTGTGCTCCAGGGAAATTTCAAAAGCTCTGTGACACGGAAATGTCTCAGCTCCAAGGAGCTCTCAAAGGAAATAAAGCCACTGGTAACAGCTTGGAGAAAACAATTTTCTTAGTCTAAAAGTTACCCCAGAATTAAGATACTCAGGACCCCAGAGGAACAAAATTGTTTGAGGGGAGTTGCGTAAATAGAAGACGCAAGACAATCATGGCTGTGGTTGTAGGAAACACCCTACAGCCTAGAACACTTTATTAAGACGTTATTGCTTATGCAGTCAAACAGACACTGATTGAGCTACAAGTTTCCTGTACCTTGTCCCAGGTCACTCTGTGCGGAGCTTCCCCAGGCTGTTGGGAGCTGGGAGACTGCTAGGCAGGGGCAGGTCCCAGAGTGGGAAGCATGGTACCTCCCAGGAGCCTCAGAGTGGGTAGCAGGATTCAAGACGGCCCTCAGGGTGAGCAGAGAGATCAGGAGTGTAGGCTTAAGCCAAGGCCCAGGGGCTACATTCCCTGAGATGAATCAAGCCCAGCCCTCTCTGGGGTTTCCAGAACAAAGGCTAGGTGTGGGGAGCAGCACTTTGGAGAGGGCAGGAGGCATGTCTAGGCATGGCTGGAACTGGCGGAAGATTGTCAGAATGGCTGGGGTAATGTTTGTATAATCTGTGGCAACTGGGCCTTCCTGCATGAAAGTAGGAGGTTGAGTATCCTTTATGGAACAGTCATGCACCAACGCTAGGCTGGAGTAGCCAGCTCCAGTGGCTCTACTGGGGTGACCAAAGTAGGCAAGGAAACCCACATGTTGCCCACACCCCACTTTCGTCAACTGTGTTCATGCAGGACGAGGCAGTGAGCTGCCCAACAGGGATGGGGTCATTTCTCAGGCCTAGGTATTGATGTTATCTTAATTCTTCAGTCTGGAAGAACTTGGTTGGGGATGGGGAATGATAAGCATTTCCTTAACTAAACACACTCTTCGCATCTCCTAGGGGTATCTTTTCATCGACCTATCTCCAGAGAATAACCTGGCTGCTCTCACTTCTCCAGCTTTTCCCAAAAGGCACTTGTTACAGGGCTGCTGAGGGGTGGGGGAGGGTCGCCTGGGAGGGGGGTCTGGTGGTGGCACCCAATCTACAGGGTCCAGAGTCAGGGTGGAAGTAGTCAGGGACTAGCGGCTGCCATAGTACAGGCGCATGGCCAGGCCAATGAGCAATGTGGCCAGGAAAAAGGTGGCTGTGAGCTGCAGCCGCAGCAGGACTGCTGAGAGCACAGCGTTGACCACCAGTGAGCAGGACACCACAAAGAGGCGCGTGATGCTGCTGCCGTGCTTCATGACAGCGGACATGAGCAGTCCATTTAGCGCCTGACTCAGGACCACGAGTGCTGCCCATCCTGAGAAACCTTCCAGGAGGCCTGGGCCGGGACCGCCGCCAGCATGCAGACCTAGATTCAGGAGCACACCAAAAGTGTAGAGGAAGAGGTTCTGAAGTGCCAGGGGCAGCCGCTGTCGCTTCATGAGCAGCTCTGTGTACACTGAAGACAAGCCTGAGATGAGGCAGTACAGGATGAGAAGCAGCAGGCCCAGTGGAGTGATATGCAGGGACATGGGGCTGGCAGCAGCTGCTGGAGGGGGACTGGGAAAGGTGTTCCCAGAAACTTGAAGGCCCCCTGCTGCATAGCAGGCTCCCGCAGCCATCAGCAGCAGCAGCGCTAACCCCTGACGCACAGAGAGGCGGTGCCGGAGGCAGAGGCAGTAGAGCAGGGCTGTGCTTCCAATCTTGAGATTGCTCAGCACCTGGTAGGTGCTGGGGTCCATGTAACGCTGAAGATAGATCACCAGGTTGTTGTTAGCGCCATAGAGCAGGGCTGATAGTGCGAAGGGAGCAGCCTGGCGCCAGGGTGGGGCCCCCTGGGGCCATGCTTGCCAGCCCACCAGAAGGGAGAAGGCGCATAACAGTAGTTTGGTCAGTTCAGTCAGCAGCACGGCTGAGGAAGGCCGGAAGGGCACTCGGCCGTTCACATGGCACAGCGCCAGCAATGGGGCATGGGCACCATACATAGCAGTGGAAAGGAGTAGCATCAAGGTCCAGCGGGCCTGACTGGGACGGCCCAGGCCCTGTATACCCCCATCCTCTACACTCATACCCACACCAGACCCTGGGTGGCCAAGGGGCAGCAGGGATTACAACACATTTGGGGAAAATCAAGTTACGAAGCCAGCTCCCTGGAAGGAGGAGCTACGGAACATTGCCAGAGAGAATAAGGATCAGAGTCATCTACCAACTCCACAGTCAGGGCTTGAAATGTAAGGGGCTGGTAGCCCTTGAAGCCGCAGTCTTGGGGCCAGTCCCATGGAGTCAGGAAGGGGAAGAAGGAATCCAGGGTGCAGGCTGCGGAACTACTGTCCACACTCTGCAGGAAGGGAGGCAAGGATAAAGGTGGCAGGAAAGTTGGAGACAGCAAATGGATGACAGCTGGGGAATCCAGACAAACTCCACCTGCAGGTCAAGCTGCTCATTCTGCCTCTTCCATGGCACCCAGAGCTAGTCAGGCCCCTTGCGCAGCGACTGCAAATAGTCCCTTAATGTCTTCTCCACGTTGGGCACAGCATATGCCTGAGCTGCGTAGATGCCAGTGCAGGTGCCCACAGCAAAACCCAATACTGCTGATGCCCTCAGTTTGGCCACCACATAGCCAGCCAGGAATCCCTTGAGGAATGGGGAGGACAATAGCGAGCCATCCTGCAGAGAAAAATGCAAAAGGAAACTCAGCTAGGCTCTTCCCTGACTCTGTTCAGGGGCTACTCAAGCTGGGATTAGAGCATTCCACCACTTGCTCCTCTTCACCCTGCACAACCATGGTATTTTCTCCAGATTTTTTCCAAGGTTCTGGGACCAGAAAAAGAACCTAGCAGTTCTGATCACACAATCTCAGAATCCTGGGGTCAGAAAGCTCCAATCATAGAACTCTACTGCCACACAAGGTCAGAGATGCCCCTAGCCCTGCTGGTTTCTCCAGCCTCATTTCCTAGCATGCTCCCTGACTACCGTAGCCAAACGAACCTCCTTTCACCCCTTATGTTGATAATGCTACTCCTATCACAATTACATATGCTGTTCTATCTGCCTGGAATGTTCTTTCCTCCCCTCTTCACCTACTTAACCACTATTTAAGATGTTAGTTGATGTGCTATTCAGAAAAAACTGTCCTTAGGGTGACTGAAAATCGGCCTTCAATAATCATTTGCTGAATAAATCTCTACCATCCATTCAACACTCTCAAGAGCATGCTGGGCAAATAAAGCCTAAGGCAGGGGTGGAGTGGGACAGTCTTTACCTGGCCCACTCCAGTGTTGACTTCATCTTCCACGCGTCGCTGCAGGCGTTCCAGCTGGTTCTTGAGAAATGCCAGGTCCTTAAGCTTAGGCAAAGAATCCTAGGACAAGGGAGAGGCTGGCTTCAGCAGTCTGACTCAGCCCCACCCCTTGCTCAATTCCATTACAAGCTGGGAATTAGGAGGGGATGGGATGAACCAGAAACACCTTTTCCTAAAAAGGCTTCCTAAGAAGGCAGTGGCAAAGGAAGAAAAGCACTGAAAAGCACAGAATTCAAATCGGGGCCAGGAAGGGGCTGACAGATGGGATCTGAATCAGTAACTTACATCAACCTCGATAAGAATTTTATATAGCAAGCAGTATGTAGGAAAGGTACGAAGGACAGCTAGGAGACCTTTAATTAGGTCTATCAGAAAAGCACTACTGACTCCATTATGAGCTCCTTGAAAGTCGTGACCAATCTGTCTTGGCTACTATGTCCTAGTGCCTGACATTTTGTAAATGTGTGGGTAATGCTGAGATTCTAGACCAATGGTGAGTATTGGATCGAGGCGGCTTCCTGGACAATTTGATTGTCCTAGTTCCTGTCTGGGCTTTACCTTTTTCTTCCTAAGGCCATCCCAAACTGAATGTGAGTGACTGGATGCAAGTGAGAATGACAAAAAAAAAAAAAAAAAAAAAAAAAGAGAGAGAGAGAATGACTGTCGGCAAGTGTGTAAGTAAATGAACTGGGTGATTCTGATCGCATATAAGTATGAAATTCAGAGTGTATGCAAGGGAGTGTTTTAATCAGGGTGGTGTGAGTATCCGTGTGATTGGAAACATCGTGTCACTGGGAAGGAAATTTCGGGGGCTAGGGAATGGGGTAAAGTGAGGAGTGTTTCAGGGTGAATTTGTTTGAGTATGTGCTAGTTACTTGGGTTCGTGATGGTTCCCAGGAGGGGACATCGGGGGGATCCACGGCTCCTCCCGCCTCCTCGAATGCTCTCCCCACACCACTCCACACTGTTAAGACAGTTGACAAGAGCCTCAGAAGCAGCAAGGGACATCCTCACTGCTGAGCCACTCGAGTCGCTTCTACCAAGAACTATAAAAGTCAAGGAGAGTGAAGACCACGCCCGGCTGCAGATCACCCCGAAGGCCACTCACCTTGTCATCCGCCATCTTCCCCGCCGAACTTGTTGCGCAGGCGCAGCCCCGCCTCGCTAGTGCCTACTATTCCGGCCATATTTACTGAGGGCGAAGGCACTTCCGGAGCATTTTAGTAAAGGGTGAGGTGCTTTCCTAGTAACCAAGCCCGCCTCTCCTAGATACTTCCACGTGACCCCGTCCATCGAGTCCCCGGCTGCGTGGGAGCTTATTCACTACCCGAGCGCGATGATCTCACTCGAGCGCGCGACGCATGTTCGCCTTGGCGGTCTTCGGGCGCCTGATGAGCTCATAGTTGCACGGTGGTGCTAGGGGGTTCGCTGGCGTTCGTGCACCTCCCCCGGACCCACACACAGAAACACGTACCCATTCGGGGTTCCAGACGCCTGTTTACACGCACCACCCCTTGGCGGGCTGTGCGGCTCAGGCCCGCCCCCAGGACCGGCCCGTGTCCCGCCCAGTATTTGTGCGGCGCCAGCTGGCCCGTCAGCCTCCGGTGCAGAGAGGCTGGGCTTGCAGGCGCGGCAGCTCCGGAGGTCACGCTGGGCTGAGAGTGCTGGCCGGCAAAAGCCGGCAGAGAGCGGCAGGGGTTATGCTGGGCAAGGATTACATGTTGGCCATCATTCTGGTCAACTGCGATGGTGTGCACGGAGGGGCCCGGTGGGAAGACCACGAGCTGAGGGAGGACGAGGGAATGCGAAAGGCTACTCTGGGGCAGCATGGGGGATACGTCTCTGTGTAGGGACCGGGGTTGGGGAGCTTGGATCTTCAGCCTAAGAACTGACCCATTTTGTGGACGGAGAGTGGATTATGATAACATGTTATTGTGAACTCATAATATGCTCCCTTTTCTCTAACCCGGTGTTCCTGTAGATGACTTGTGGGGGGACCAGAGTCTGGAGGGGGAGCCTGGCCTGCCCCCTGGCTGGAGGAAGATCCACGATGCTGCAGGTACTTACTACTGGCATGTACCCAGCGGCAGCACCCAGTGGCAGCGCCCAACCTGGGAACTGGGAGATGCGGAGAACCCAGGCACGGTAGGTGGAGTGTGAGGAGGAGGTCTGAGCCCGTGTGTGGACCTAGGTGTGGACCTACACTGACTAACCCCCACTCCACAGGAAACAGAGGGAATTTGGGGACTGCGGCCCCCCAAAGGGAGATCCTTCTCCAGCCTGGAGAGCTCACTGGACCGGAGGTAACGGGTGGCCCAGGCAAAATGAAAAGCTTGGGTTTCCATGGCATTCGAAAATGCAGCTGGACCCAAGACCTGCTTTCCAGCCTAGGGTCTGGATTCTGTCCCATGTTTTGGGTTCTGTTGTGTTCTCGACTCTGTCCCATGTTCTTAACTGTCAGTATTTTGAGTTTTGTTCCTTGTTCTAAGCTCTTGTTTGTAGCTACATTTTTTCATATTCTTGGTCCTAAGCTATCATGTTCTAGACCTTGGCCATTAGGTCCTGTGTTCTAGGGTCTCTTGTCCTAGTTTGGGGTTCTGGTCCACATATTGGACCCTACTCCATTTTGTGACTTTTGTTCTTTTTTTTTTTTTTTTTTTTGAGATGGAGTCTCGCTCTGTCGCCCAGGCTGAAGTGCACTGGCGCAATTTTGGCTCACTAAAACCTCTGCCTCCCAGGTTCAAGTGATTCTCCTGTGTCAGCCTCCCAAGTAGCTGGGACTACAGGCACAGGCCACCACACCCGGCTAATTTTTGTATTTTTAGTAGAGACGGGGTTTCACCATGTTGGCCAGGATGCTCTCAATCTCCTGACCTCGTGATTCACCTGCTTTGGCCGCCCAAAGTGCTGGGATTACAGACAGAGCCACCGTGCCTGGCCTTGGTGACTTTTATTCTATGTCCTGTGTCTGGGTCCTCTGTCCTGAATTTTCCCTCAAATTCTAAACCACATTTTATGTTCTGTTAATATGTCCTGGGCTCTACCATGCCCTGGTTTTATATTTCTGGTGCTATATTCTGGGTCTTGCCCCTCATCCTGTGCTCATCAAGTAGTCTAGGCCTCACCAGTGTCTCTGCTGTAGGAAATGTGGTCCTCTTAACAGCTCTGCTCTGTTTCAGTAACTCTCTGTCCTGGTATGGTGAAGAATCCTACATCCATAGCATGGAGCCAGGGGCTAAGGTAGTGACTTGGGCCTCAGGGCATTGGGAGGTCCCAAGGGAAAGACCAAGGGTGGGATTGGACTGAGCAGAGGTCATCAAGGGTGAAGGCAGGACGTTTGTATTGTGGTACCTGCCACCTTACTCCATCCCTATTCATTCCTGTCGCTTCTCCCAACCCATCAGTGCTTTGCAGTTCGCTCTCTGGGCTGGGTAGAGGTACCTGAAGAGGACCTGGCACCAGGGAAGAGCAGTATTGCAGTCAATAACTGCATCCAGCAGCTGGCCCAGACCCGCAGCCGGAGTCAGCCCCCAAATGATGCCTGGGGTGAGGTAAGTTGGCTGGGCCCCACAGTGGGTTTCACCCAGGGCCCAGCAGAGGTAGTTGTCCCTGAATTGCCTATTTCCCATGGCAGTGACCTTTATCTGAGCTCTGGACTGACCTCTGTCCTTGGCAGGGCCAGAACATGCTGATGATCCTGAAGAAGGATGCCATGAGCCTGGTGAATCCCCTGGACCACAGTCTGATCCACTGCCAGCCTCTGGTGCACATCCGTGTGTGGGGCGTGGGGAGCTCCAAGGGTCGGTGAGGATGCCTACATTCCCCCAAGCGAGAGCTACTTCTCCCTCCCTACTGCAGGCTGTGATCCCCACTGATGCTGATCCCCAGTACTTGAACCCCTGGACACAGATCCTCTGATGTGGACCCAGGACTGCCTCCCCTGCCTGGTCCAGCCCTGGTTGGGGAGGGTGGGCCCAGCTCAGCAGGGACAGATGGGGGAGAGCCCGAGAGGCTGGGCTGATTCCCTTCTGTGCTCCCACATGCTTCCGGAACAGTGACAGGTGAGTGAAAACCAGGTATCCTGAGCCCCATCCCTGACCTCCCTACTCCATCCCTGCCATATCCCTAGCCTGACTTTCCAGCCTCCTGCAGGCTCCTGCCTCTAACCAGCCTCTACCCCAGCCCCATCTCTGCCCCTGCTAGGGACTTCGCTTTTGTGGCGAGTGACAAAGACAGCTGTATGCTCAAGTGCCATGTGTTTCGCTGTGATGTTCCTGCCAAGGCCATTGCCAGTGTCCTACATGGGCTTTGTGCCCAGGTAAGGGTCAGGGGTGGGGCAGGGAATGTGGGTAAGGGATTGGGTCTGAAGCTTCTAAGGTAGTTGGAGGGGTATTGGCCCTTTTACCCTAATTTCCCTCTCTCCCTATGGGTCATGCTGGCTTCATTGTGTTTTAGATCTTGTCAGAGCGAGTAGGGGTCAGTGGTGATGCCTCTTGCTGCTCCCCAGATCCTATTTCCCCTGAAGACCTGCCACGGCAAGGTATGGGGAGGGGAGTCCTGCATTGCTGCATCGGGCTGCTTTGGTGCTGCTTTGTGGATGGGTGATTTCTGGTTATTTAGTACTTCTGTGGATAAATTTCTGAGGTGTCTGGTCTCAGGGATCCCAAGCCGTGAGTTGGAGGAGCATCTATGAGCCTTTCTTCTAACAGCACCAGCTTTGACCTGAGTCCTGGCCTAGTCAGAAGGGCGGGGAAAAGGGTAATTGAGAGAGCTGCCAGGCCAACTTCGTGTGTATATTTCAGTGGAGTTGCTGGATGCGGTGAGCCAGGCTGCTCAGAAGTATGAGGCACTGTACATGGGGACACTGCCAGTCACCAAAGCCATGGGTGAGGACTGAGGGGGCTGCATATGGTGGGCTGTGTAAGGCAAGGGGAAGGTGAATGAGGTGGGGCCCACTACCATTTCTGAGTCCTCCCATGGCCTTGTTATGGCCTGGAATGTACCAGCCTTCCCAACTTGGAATTCTAAGCCTTGCCCCAGCTATCCTGTTCCCATATCTCTGAATCCCAAGTCAGTGAGAGGGGCCTAGACACTCCCTGCAGACTCTTTCTTTCTTTACAACTGGGAGACATGCTGGGCATGTTCCCCTAGGCATGGATGTGCTGAACGAGGCCATTGGTGCCCTCACTGCCAGGGGGGACCGGAATGCCTGGGTCCCCACCACGCTCAGTGTGTCTGACTCTCTCATGACTGCATACCCCGTTCAGGTACCAGAAGAGGGTGAAGTTGGGGGCTTTGGAGGGGTGAGCAGGGATGCTGAGGGGTCACTGCTTGCTGCCGGAAAAGTTCAGTGGGTCTGGCCAGTGCTTGGCCCTCTAGTGACTAGGCCTGGTGTGGGCAGGCAGAGGCCAGTACAGAGGAGGAGCCATTGTGGCAGTGCCCTGTGCGCCTTGTGACATTTATTGGTGTTGGCCGCGACCCACATACCTTTGGCCTCATCGCTGACCTGGGCCGTCAGAGCTTCCACTGCGCAGCCTTCTGGTGCCAGCCCCATGCAGGGGGACTCTCTGAAGCTGTGCAGGCTGCCTGTATGGTGAGTCAGGGGTGGGAATGGGTGGGAGGGATTGCCCTGCAGCTGCTCTCCACTGTTTACTGGGGCTCAGGGTCGGCAGCCTCTTCAGAGATCATAAACCTGGGCTGATTCTGGTTCATTAATGTTTTGGCCCTCATGCTGTTTTTAGTGAGTTTTAATTAGTTTGCCAATACTTACAGGCTAGGACATTTCACATAATAATCACTATTCTTCTTTTTGTTAAAATATCAAGAGTTCTGGTACTCAGTTCATACATGTAAATGTCAGCATGCAGCCAGAATCATGCAGAAGCTGTGCTCTAAAGAGTGGACACTGTTGATCCTGTTTGTCTTATTTAGGTTTATTTCCTGGTACCTGTGGACATTTGAGTGTGGGTTGCTTAAACTTTGTTAGTTCAGTTCACTCATTCATTCAACAAATTTGAGTGCTTATAGGGTCCCAGGCACCATAGTTGACCCTGAGAATTTAGTACTATAAAAGGCACAGTCCTTGCCTTCACAAAACACTTAGGATAGAGCCAAGATAGACCAGAAATAAGTTGTACACCACTGGTTGATGGAAGAGGTGGCCCTTTTAGGGGTCAGGAAGGTTACTTGTAAGAGCTGACAGAAAACCGAGAGTCCAAGAAGGAAGTTAGCCAGGTGAAGGGGAGTGGGGCAGGTGTGTCAAGCACGGGGGCCTTAGCTGTGAAGGTGAGAGATATTGGTGGATGAGAGTATGTGAAAGAATCTAGTGTATCTGGCATGCAAGGGGGATGTAGTGAGAGATGAGATCAGAGAGAATGACAGAAGCCAGGTTATGGGGAACCTCACAGGTTAGGGTGATGAGTTCATCTGGATGCACTAGGAATCATCGAAGCTGGACAGTGAAGTCATGTTTATGGATTAGGATGACCACTTAAGCTATAGTATGGGTAAAAGATTTGGAGGACACAAGAGAGGAGGTAGGAAGGATAATTAGGACACCTTTGAACCTTTCAGATGAGATGACTGGGGGCAGTTGCATTGGGACTGGAGTTTGAGTTGTATACCCTTACACTTGGCTAGGGAATCTGCTTTGCCAGGGACTAGTCCACACCAGTGAGAGATGGAAAAGAGGCAGCATAGTGGTACATGTAATTAAGAGTTCAGGCTCTGCAATCAGAAAGAACTAGGTTGAATGCCATTTCTGCCTTTCTCTGGCTGTGTGACCTTGGGCAAGTCATAGAGTCTCTGAATCTCAATTTCCTCATTTGCAAAACAGGGATAACACCTCATAAGTAACTGAATTATACAAAGCACTTAGCAGTGTCCAGCCCTCCTTAAGTGCTTGATACATGTTTTATGATTTTGTTATTGAGCTACCTGGAATGCTCTAGAAACTTCACATGTAGCTAACTACCAACCTTGTTATCAGAAGATTTGGCCAGTTCTCTGTCCAGCAGAAGCTTTCAGGGAGTCTAGGGGCAGAAAGTAGCTGGATCCTCAAATTCCCCTTCTCCCTAGGTTCAGTACCAGAAGTGTCTTGTGGCCTCTGCAGCTCGAGGCAAGGCCTGGGGTGCCCAGGCCCGTGCCCGCCTGCGGCTCAAGCGGACCAGCTCCATGGATTCCCCGGGAGGACCCCTGCCCCTCCCCCTGCTCAAAGGAGGGGTTGGCAGTGCAGGGGCAACTCCTCGAAAGCGGGGTGTCTTCTCTTTTCTTGATGCCTTCCGGCTGAAACCGTCTCTACTCCATATGCCCTAAAGTTACCTGGGAAGGCTGGAGAAGGAAGCTCTGGGTCCATGCCTAACACTGTACCCCTTTATTCCCCAAGGCCTATAGCCTGTCACCCCTTGGACCCTTCTCTGCCTGTCCCTCTGATCCTTGTCCACCGTCTATTTATTGCCCAATTTATTGTTTATATGGATGACTGGGAGGCACTGCACCACAACCTAGGACCCTGGCTCCCCTTTCCTTGGGTCCATGTGTTCCTTGCCTGTCCAACCCTGGACAATTGGCTCTACCTCAGTAACACTTTATAGCAAAATCAGTGCAAATAAAAATCCCTCAGTGACCTCACTGGGTATGAGTATATTGGGCCTGGGACAGGGCTGGGGGCTAACAGCCTGTGTGAGCTGAGTGTCTTTGTGTCTGGGCTTGATATTGGTGGCTCTCTGTAGTCACATGACAGTATGGGTGTGATGGAGATCTGACTTCATTCATTCAACAAACATATTTTCTAAGGACTTCCCTGTGCCAGGCACTAAGCTAGGCACTGGGGATGTAATAAAATAGGGTCCCACCTTCTGAGACTGTCAGACAGGAAGATGAACGAGAGTCAAGACAGATGTGATGTAATTCAACTAGGAAATCTCAGAGGGTTGTAGGGTTGTGGGAGCTCAATGAGACACTTAACCTGGCCTGAGACATTCCAGAAGGCCTCCTGAAGAACTGACATCGGAGCTGAGTACTAAAGGAAGATGAGTACTAGTTAGTGAGACCACAAGACGTGAATATGTAGATTGTGCGGGGCAATGCACAGAGGAGGCTGTAGAAGTCAACCTTGCTAGATCACAGTGGGGCGTATGTGGGAGCGTCTGGTTGTTTGAACTTGTTCCAGAGAGGATGAGGGCTACTAGAGCGCTAGCTCCTGGACAACCACCTCCGGTGCCTTGTGACCAGGGCCCCAGTACATTAGAGCCTTCGAGTCTTGGGGAGTTTGGCGCAGGGTCCCCACGGCGGCTCCCGCCGGTTGTGAACGACCATCCACCCTCACGGGCTCCAGGCAAGCGCCTGGCCCACGACCCGGCTCACCTGGCCGTTGTGAGCGGCCGCCCCGGAAATGACGCGCTGCCCCGCTGGCCAAGCGGAAGTGGAGATGGCGGAGCTGTACGTCAAGCCGGGTGAGCACGGCCGGCAGGTTAGGGCGCTAGGTCCTCACCCCGGCCTGGGCTAGGGGAGGTGGCGGCGCAGGGTATGGACCCTCTGTCTCCCCAGCCCTAGTATAAGCTAACGGTGGAGTTCTGGGCTCGCTTCACACATCGATGCCTCGCCTCCGTAGGCAACAAGGAGCGCGGTTGGAACGACCCGCCGCAGTTCTCTTATGGGCTGCAGACCCAGGCCGGCGGACCCAGGCGCACGCCGCTCACCAAGAGGGTCGCCGCACCCCAGGATGGATCCCCCAGAGGTGCGTGGGGCCCCTGTGCTCGAAGACCGGCGGAGAATGAGCGGTGTAAGGGATAAGCCTGTCCGCAAGGCTTTTTTCTCTTCCCCGGGGACTCCTTAAGGAGAGAGGTTTTGGGGCTCCAGTAAGGGTCTCAGGGCAGGTGCTTTTCCGAGCCGCTTCTCTGCTGCTTAGATTAATAAATAGTATATTGATTTAAAAAGACTATATTTTCATCCTAGGTGATCTCATCCAGACCCCGTGGCTTTTAATATAGTTTTTATCTTCAAGTTATTTCGTTAACCTGTATCTCTTCCCAGAAGCTCATAGTAGCATATCAGTTTGTTCATTCTGTCTTCACTTGGGTATATGATAATCGTCTCATACTTCACAGTGATTCATTTATTTAATCACTATTATTTACTGAGCACTTAACTATGAGTCAGGCACCGTTTGAGGGCCAACTAGCCCGCAGTGAGTAAAACAAAAGATCTCTGCTTTCAGGGAGTACACGTTGTAGCACTGGAGATGGACTGAGAGATGAAATAGTGGTGAGGGTGTATGACTGGGTAACTAGGTGTCTGAGGGGCTGACATTTAAGCCAAACAAAGATCATGTACAAGAGCATTCCAAGCAAAAGAAACAGCTGCAACAGGAATGTTTGGCCAAATTCAGAGACTGATGAAATATAGAGTGGCTGGCTACAGCATAGTGGGCTTTGTACACCAGGATAAGGAGTTTGTATTTTAATCTACATAGAGTTGGAAGCCATTGAAAAGTTTAAAGTAGAGGAGAGCCACCTTTTCCCCTGAGAATTTTCCAGGCCATTAAATAGGCTGTGCTGTGGCTCCCAGAAAGGGACTCAGGTTTGGTTCTTTCAGTTGCCCTCCATTCTGCACACCCTTTTTGCTGTAGAGGAATATACAGGGCTTTTTGTTTGTTTGTTTTTTGAGACAGAGTCTCACTCTGTTGCCCAGGCTTGAGTGCAGTCAGGTGATCTCGGCTCCCTGCAACCTCCGCCTCCCCAGTTCAAGGGATTCCCCTGCTTCAGCCTCCTGTGTAACTGGGATTACAAGCGCGTGCCACCATACCCGTCTAATTTTTGTATTTTTAGTAGAGACGGGTTTCACCAGGTTGGCCAGGCTGGTCTTGATCTTCTGACCTCTTGATCCACCCACCTCAGCCTACGAAAATGCTGGGAATACAGGTGTGAACCACCGCACCTGGCCCAAGGCTTGGTTTCTTAAACTCAGCCGTATTGATAGGTTGTGGCCAGATAATTCTTTGTGAGGGACTCTCCTGTGTGTTACAGAATGTTTATCAGCAACTCTGACTTCCACCAATAGATGTCAGTAGTATTCACCCAGTTGTGACAGCCAAAAGTGTTTCCAGACATTTGATATGTGGGCACTATCTTCCTAGCTTGACAACCAGGGACTGATTTACATTCTGGAAAGATCACTGTGTCTGCTCTGTGAGGACAAGATTTTAGGGGAGTGGAAAGACAAATTACAGCTATTATGGTAATATAGGCAAGATTTAATGATTTGCATACGGGTGGGAGTCAGGGTGTTAGGAGTTGAATGGATATGAGATGGAGAAAGTCAGTAGGAATGAGTAGATATATGAGGAACCCATATTACTAAAATGTTTTGCTTGATATCGGAAGACTGGGGGATAGTGGTTTTGGGGAGAGGGGAGTTTTTTTTTTGGGCGGGGGGCTCTGCTAAGTTTAGGCTATTATTTTTGAACTCCTGCCCTATGTAGGCCAGAATTAGAGAAATAAGTCACCATTATGGGGATGGTATTTGATGTCATGGGCTTGAGTAAGGTCAGGGACAGAGCCCTAGGGCTTTCTAGCATTTCAAGGTTGAGTAGAGAAGGAATAAGCAAAGGAGACTGAGAAATGGCCAAAGAAGAAAATAGGAGAGGCCAGGAGCGGTGGGTCACACCTGTAATGCCAGCACTTTGGGAGGCCAAGGTGGGCAGATCACCTGAGGTCAGAAGTTCAAGACCAGCCTGGCCAACATGGTGAAAATGTCTCTATTAAAAATACAAAAATTAGCTGGGTGTGGTGGTAGGCACCTGTAATCCCAGCTACTTGGGAGGCTGAGGCAGAGAATCTCTTAAACCTGGGAGGCGGAGGTTGCAGTGAGCTGACATTGCGCCATTGCACTCCAGCCTTGGCAACAGAGTGAGATTGTTTCAAAAACAAAACCAAAACCAAAATTTAAAAAAAAGAAAATAGGAGAGTGTAAAGTCATGAATCAATAGTGATGAATGCTGCTGAGACATCAAGATAGAGACAAGGAACCACTAGATTTTAAAACCATAGCAGTCACTAGTGATCATAAGAGCAGTCTCTGCAGTAGTGAAAACAGAAATTCAGCTGGAATGGCCTAAGAAGAGAATGTGAAAAGTAGAGTGACTATAAACAGCTCACTCAAATTCTGCTGTGAAGTGAATATAAGAAATGGGACAGTATCTGAAAATGGAATGTGAAGTAAGGGAGTGTTTTGATAGTAATATATTAGAGCATGTTTGTATGCTGTTGGGATGATTCAGGAGAGAGGGAGAACTGATGATGAAAGAGAAGAGAGAGAATTATAGTAGGGAAGTCTAGAGAAGACAAGAGATGCTTGGATGCAGGGTACAGGTGGAAAGATAGCTTTTGATAGGAGCAGAAACCTTTTCATCTATTACTAGAGGAAGAAAAGTGGCCACAGATGCAGGTAGGTTAGGAGAATTGGTGGTGTGAAGATGAGAGAGTTTCTGTTTAATGAACTCTACTTTCTCAATGCAACATCAGGCAGTGTCAGAAGTAGACAGCAGGGAAAGGAAGAGAAATTCTGAAGAGTGGAAAAAATGAGGCAAAATATCCAGGCAGTGTTTGGTGTGTTTTAAAATCTAGTAAAACCATGCTGATAATAAAGTATCGACATGTTTCTGTTTTTCCTCCCAAGTGCAGGCAAGTTGGGTTTAATCAGGAAAGTGGGACAATGGGAGGAGATAAAGGAGGTAAGAATATTTATAAGAGAGTGATTTTAATGTACATTGAAATCAAAGTAGCTGAGTTGGAAGGGTTAGGAAGGGGTGATCAGATTTTGATCTGGTGACTGTTGTGAACAAGGCAGAGGGATGAGAGGCTGACGTAGGGTGGGAAAAAATAACTGGAGGTGAAGAGGTCAACTGAAATGCCAAATTACTAAATGAATTAATCATCCTTGTGGATGTTGATACCTAAAAGTAAATTTTTGGCTTTTCTCCTCCAGTCTTCTGTTAGTGGTTCCCATTACTAAAGTCAGAAACTAAGAGTCAACTTGACTTCTCTCTTCCTCACTCCCAATCCACATCTGTTGCTACCACCTCCTAAGTTAATCTCAGACTACTCCATTCCCCTCATCTACTCTTTTACCCTAGTCCATGCTAGCATTATCTCTTTCTTGGACTACTCAACCTCCCAACTGGTGTTCCTGCCACCATTGTTGACCTGTTTCCATCAGTTTTTCACAGAGCAGGCATGTGTAAAAATAAG
Source organism: Cacajao melanocephalus (assembly GCA_963573385.1). Lineage (NCBI taxonomy): Eukaryota > Metazoa > Chordata > Mammalia > Primates > Pitheciidae > Cacajao > Cacajao melanocephalus. Next base: position 25,414 of record CAUYLG010039568.1, read on the forward strand.
TCTGGTCACATCACCCCTTGCTTTTATAAACCTGCAGTGGCTTCCCAGTACCACTGATTCACGACCAAATTCTCCTAAAGTCTTGCTGGGTCTGGACCCCCTGCTTACCTCTCTAGTGATAGGTCATACTACTTTCTTCAGTGATAATTTTTAGCCATACAGGCCTCATTTCTGTCTCTTGAATAAGTCAAGACTTTTCCTGCTTCTTGGGCACGGCTCTCACCTCTACCTAGTACTTGTTCCTTCAGCTCTCTCTCTTTTTTTTTTTTTTTAAAGACAAGAGTCTTTAACTGTTGCCCAGGCTGGAGTGCAGTGGCGGGAATTCTGCTCACTGCAATATCAGCCTCCCAGGTTCAAGCAATTCTCCTGCCTCAGCCTTCCAAGTAGCTGGGATTACAGGCTCCCACCACCATGCCCGGCTAATTTTTTTTTTATTTTTAGTAGAGACGGGGCTTCACTATGTTGGCCAGGCTGGTCTTGAACTCCTGCTCTTGTGATCCGCTCACCTCGGCCTCCCAAAAGTGCTGAGATTGGAAGTGTGAGCCACCACGCCTGGCTCCTTCAACTCTTCATAGCTGCATCTATCCCATCCATTAGTTCTTAATTTAATAAAAACAGCTCAGTTTGTACTTTTTGCTACATACTAGTCTGGCAGCTGTATTTTTTTTTTTTTTGTAAGAGACAGGATCTTACTGTGTTGCTCAGGCTGCTCTCAAACTCTTGGGCTCAAGCTATCCTCCTGCCTCATCCTCCCAATTTGCTGGGATTAGAGGCATGTGTCACCACACTCAAACTGTACCTATATTCTGAATCTTCACTGCAACCCTGTAAAATAAGTGGCATTATATACATCCCCATTTTAAAGAAGAGGAACCCAAGTTCTGGTTGAAGGTAACTTGCTAAAAGCCACATAGCAAGTGAGCTCGGATAAACTTAAATGTACCTCAGAAGGCCTTCCATGAACACTTAGTCGATAGGTTCTCCCATTTTTCTTTATTACGTAAACTGTTTTCTTTGTAGCATGTAACATAATTTGGTAATTTTCTTGTGTTTTTTTCCTCCCTCTAGAATTAAACTCTCTTAAGGTCAGGAAATTAATCTGTCTGGTTTACTTCCTCTTGAGTAGCCAGGACTACAGGTGTGTGCCACCACACTCGGATAATTTTTAAATTTTTTTGTAGAGATGAGATCTCACTATATTGCCCAGGTTGGTCTTGAACTCCTGAGCTCAGGCAATCCTCCTACCTTGGCCTCTCAAAGTGTTAGTATTACAGGCGTGAGCCACTGCACCCAGGCCTGGTTTACTTTTCTAATCTTTTAGTGCCTAGCACATTTTCTGGCATAGAGTTCATAAATGTGTATTTTTGAATGAATAAGTTGTCTCAGAGAGTAGGCCTTCTTAAGAGTTAAGCTTCTCACCCATTTAAGCCACGTTGCTTGATCCTGCTGTATCTTTTCAGTCCCCGCCTCAGAGACTTCTCCTGGGCCTCCCCCACTGGGGCCTCCACCTCCTTCAAGTAAGGCTCCCAGGTCCCCACCTGTGGGGAGTGGTCCTGTCTCTGGTGTGGAGCCCACAGGTTTCCCAGTCGAGTCTGAGGCTCTGATGGAAGATGTGCTGAGACCTTTGGAACAGGCATTGCAAGATTGCCGTGGCCACACGAAGGTAAGCCCTAGCACATCAGAGGTTAGAGAGGGCTCCCATCCACAGCCAAATCCAGAATGGCTCCCAGAGATAGACCCTCTGACCCAATAGATAATGGCTCCTAATCCTTTGAGAGTTATGGACTCCTTCAGAATCTGCTAAGGCCTTCTCAGTGAAATGAACACAGGATTTCAGGAGCATTAACAAGACTTTTGAAGACCAATCAGTAGAAGGTGCTGTGGGAATAAGAGTTGAATTCAGCTCCTATTAGTGAACAACCTGATTTTCTGTACCTCCATGCCATTCAGAGCAGATGCTGCTGTTTTGTGCTCAGGAAATTTATATTGTGCCCAGTTAGGGAGAAATAAACCTCTTCTAGGTACAGTGTTTTCTTAGTTCTTAGAAAAAGAGATCTGAAGAATGTCAAAAGAAAGGGAAAGTAGCATGGCAATTTCACCTCTTTGGCTCTTAGTTTTCTTATTTGTGAAGTAACACTATAGGTTGAGCTTCTGAGAGTCTGAGAAGCCCCTAAAATTTTAAAATTCTAGTCACAGGAGGAGATCCATAGGTTTCATCAGATTCTCAGTGGGGTCTCTAATCTTTAGGTAAAGAACCAGAACTCTAAAGTGTGGGCCAGAGAAAGCAGGTGCTTCCTATATGGTGCTGCCTTTCCCTCTCCTCCCCTCATTGGGCTGGCAGCACTGAATTGGAGGCCGTCTCTTAGAAACAGGTATGTGATGACATCAGCCGACGCCTGGCACTACTGCAGGAACAGTGGGCTGGAGGAAAGTTGTCAATACCTGTAAAGAAGAGAATGGCTCTACTGGTGCAAGGTATGGGTGGGTTCTTTGGTATAGCCTAAATCCCTTGTCCTGCTGTGGTTGGCTGTGCTGGAGCAGGTGCTGAGATTATGATTGACTGGGAGGGGAGGCATGGAAGCTCTTTTACCCCAGGTTGTTTGCTTAACCCCCATCTGTCTTCAGAGCTTTCAACCCACCAGTGGGATGCAGCAGATGACATCCACCGCTCACTCATGGTTGACTATGTGACTGAGGTCAGTCAGTGGATGGTAGGAGTTAAAAGATTAATTGCAGAAAAGAGGAGTCTGTTTTCAGAGGAGGCAGCCAATGAAGAGAAATCTGCAGCCACAGCTGAGGAGAACCAGACCATACCAGGCTTCCAGCAGGCGCCATAATCATCGGTTCCCCAGACTCACCTGACACCATCTCCTACGCCTTGGAGGCCTTCTCTTACTTGGCTCCCTCTTGCCACCAAGACTGTCCCACTGGGCCTGACCCACCTATGAGGGAAGAGGTCCCACCTGGGCCAGAGGGAGTTCATGTGTTACTTATAACATGCATTTCAATAAAAATATCTCAGTGGTGGGTCTTGGATAGATGAACCCTTCCTAGGCCAAGCTAGTCCCCTCTGGTGTCCTCAACTGCGCTGCTCCCTGCGCATCTGCAAACTACTGTTTTCCCTTCTCCTTTCATCAGGAAGGGATCTGCTGGGTACAACCAGACTACTGCCTACCACTTTTTCCCAAATTAGACTAAAAGCACATCCTGTGCTGGGCAGAACAGCTCTGTCTTTGGATGGTTTCATTTCAGCATGAGAACAGACTCAAATAGAACAGGGAGATTTTCCCTTCAACAAAAGGAAAGTCCTATTTGCACTGTATCACCCTTGAGATATAGGTGCTACAGAGATTAGAACCACATTGAGTGAGTGGGGTTTTTGCTGTATAAATTGAAGGAAAAAAATACCAGATTACTGAGATTTAGGATTGTAACTGACCAAACAAGCTGCTGCCTCATTTTGGGCTTCAGTGTGAACTCTAAGGTCTCCTAGAGGTGCTTGGTGGATTCTTATGCTGTGAGAAGGGAGGGTACAAGGTTTTTGGTGTTGGAATAGAGGAACTGGTACTTAGAGGTGGGAAGCAGAAAAGGCATGGGGAGAGGCTGGGACAGCACGTCTTTTCCAAGAGTCCTGCTTTGGAATGGATAGGGGAGGGGCTGCTGGGGAGGCCTGGTTCCAGGAAGCAGCCTTTGGCAGGGGCCAGGAACAGCCCTTGGCAGGGGCCAGGCTACTGCTGTTTGTGGTTTGGAGGCTCATGTAACCTGCCACTTTAGTCTCTAATTGTCGCTGGAAGTGGGCCTGGTGGGAGCTGGGAATGGACCTGGGCCCTCTGAACTTGACCAGGCCTGCCAGGGCCCTCAGCTGTGTGGCTGAGATGAGAAAATCAACATTGGGGAGAACACTGGAGCCAAGGCATTTCTTTGAATGTTTACTAAGCAGCTAGAAGGTGACTTACTCCATTCCCCAGTTCCAGGCCCTGAATATAGAGGGTTTAGGGCTGGGAGAAGTACCCACAGACCGAAGAGGAAGTAGAGTTAAGGGCTTGGCAAATTGCCCACTCCTATCCCTGGTATATGCCTCAGAACTAAAGAGGCCTGGAACTAACAAGTCACTCCCTTCCAGATTAGATGAGGCCAGCTGGCCTTTGGATGCCCCAGGAAGAGGTGGTGGCAGCAGGGATTCCTCTGTAACTCCACACATGAGGTCATCTGCACTGGATTAGATGTCCATTTCAAATTTTGCGTCATCTGGAGAGAGAAAAGGCAGGAGGACTGGTTGCTGGTCTGAGGATCTGCAGGCTCAGCATCAGTGCAGAAACCCCTCTTGGAATTGAACCCCCACACTGTGTCACAGGGGCATTTGAAAATACTCAAATGCTGGGACGATTCTTAATTCCTGCTTTCCTTACCGGGTATCTCTTCCTCTGTCTCCTTCTGCTCCTTTAGCTCCTCCAGCTTGGAGGGTGGGGCTGTTGGAGGAGTTGTGACCCCGGGAATCTGAGGGAGGCAGCAGGGGGGTGTCCGGGCAATGGGTGAGTTCTTGCACTCCAGCAGGAATTTTCGGTCGTAGATGATCCTGGTGCCTGTCAAGGGGTTGGGACTGATGTAAGAATCAGGAACTTGGGTACAGAGGTGATGGGTCCCAGACTCAGGCCTTTTGGGGCCTGGAAGTGAGGGTGGTGTTGAACTTTTCTGTGTATCAAAGGACATCTGCTCTGAAGCCCAGCTAGGTTCTCAGCAGACAAGCCTTCATAGTGCTTAAAATCTTCCACGCCTAACCAAGATGTGGGTATAAAGCAAGTGGGGCATCCCAGCTGGTACAGGCAGGGGCTTTATGTTTGGGGGAGCTTCAGATCTTGGCTGGAACACTAAACTTGGAGTTCAGGTACTTCATGCTGCTCCTCTACCACTCTGGAACCTCCTTGCTTTGGTTCACAAGGTGAGACCTAGACCAACAGCCACAGGTGGTTCAAGAAGTGAGATAGTTGTGAAGGGTTTCACCCAGTGCTGTCACCTGGGCTATCTCCTGCAGGGAGGAGGAACATACTGTTCTAATCCTGACCCCTCGCAGGTCCTATAAGGCTCATACTAGCTCAGAGGAACTTGGCCCACATAATGTCCTCGAAGGTCCCTGCCCTGTTCCTCCCCTTCGCTTCGTGGTAGCAGGAATCCCTGGGTCGGGAGCCCAGCAGCTTGTGATCCCAGGCTGCTCGCCCACCGACCAACCAGACGCCACCCAGCAGCACATAAACGGAGCAACAGCCCCAAATGTTCTAGCCACTCCACTTCTCAAGACCCGGTGCTTCCGGCTGAGGTCACGCTCGGTTGGGGGCCCTGGCTCCTTTTCCTAGGCAGCAAAGTTGCAAGGGGTGGGAGGGTATGTAAGACGCCAAGAACCCAGGCCACAGTGAAGGATTACAGCCCAAACACCCGGAAGCTAGGCTCTTGGCCTTGTTGCATCACTTAGAAGATTTTGGGAACTGAGCTGCCGCTCCAAACAATCTCCCAGTAAGCTGCAACCTGCAGAGGAGCCTACAGACGAGTCCTAGGCCGGTACCTCCCTTACCCGTGCCCCTCAACAACACGCACGCGCTAATGTGTCCGCAGTCTGCCGACCCCTGTCCGACCCGCTGACCTCCGGGGGTAGTGGCGTACAGCGTGCCCCCCCGGCGTAGTGCTGTAGCAGTCGGGCAGCTGGTCCCGGCCCCCGGGAATCGGGCAGCTAGTAGACGTTGACATAGCGAGCGGGAGGAGCAGCAACGTAACCGCCTGGAGTTGAGGTCGAGGAGCTCAGCCATGAGTCTGAGTCTGAGGCGGACTCAGCCGACCACGTGCAGCTGCTGGCAACACCACTAGGCCAACGTCACGTCCAGGGCGGGCCACCGGCCCATCACTCAACCCGACGGTCCCGCCCTAACTGCTAGGAAACCAGCCGGGTTCAGAGAAAGCTGGAAATGCGTCCGAAGTCCCAGGCCCCGGGCCCCGTACTGGCTTCCAGTTCCTGATGGTCCAACGCTGGCCAACCTGTCTCTGAGTGCTGCAGCAGCTCAGCTATTTACTGTTTATAGCTGGGAGCTGGGGAGAGGTGAAATAGGGCAAGGGTTTTTAACCTGTGTTAGTTAACCCATTCCTCGCAATAGTTTTGGATAGTAAAGCACTGTGATTAGCCAAAGTCACGTATCTTGTGGGACGGGAAACTGGGATTCAAACCTGACTGCATCTGATTCCAGGACTGTGCTCTTTAGCCCAGTTGTGTACTGTTTTTGTTTGTTTGTTTGTTTTTTTGTTTTTTTCGAGATGGAGTTTCGCTCTTGTTACCCAGGCTGGAGTGCAGTGGCGCCATCTCGGCTCACCGCAACCTCCGCCTCCTGGGTTCAAGCAATTCTCCCGCCTCAGCCTCCCGAGTAGCTGGGACTACAGGCGCGCGCCATCATGCCCAGCTAATTTTTGTATTTTTTAGTAGAGACAGGGTTTCACCATGTTGACCAGGATGATCTCGATCTCTTGACCTCGTGATCCACCTGCCTCGGCCTCCCGAAGTGCTGGGATTATAGGTGTGAGCCACCGCGCCCTTGTAACAGTACAAGGCTGAGCGCGGTGGCTCACGCCTATAATCCCAACACTTTGGGAGGCTGAGGCAGGTGGATATCTTGAGCCCAAGAGTCTGAGATTGGCCTAGGCAACATGGTGAAACCTTGTCTCTACTAAAAATACAAAAATTAGCCAGGTGTGGCAGCATGCACCTACAGTCCCAGCTACTCAGGAAGCTGAGGTGGGAGGATGGGTTGAACTCAGGAGTCGGAGGTTGCAGTGAGCCAACATTGCGCCACTGCACTCCAGCCTGGGAGACAGAGCTAGATCCTGTCTCAAAACAAATAAAACAGTACGGGGTGAAACATGTCTCCTGGAGCACAGGAGGAAGGGGAAGGTCAGGCAGGGCTGGTTGGCTTTCTGAAGAAGTGGTACCTGGACTAATAAAAGGATGAGTCAAACTTGGGGGCTACAATTGAGGCATCACCAGTCAGGAGGCCTTGGTCTTTAGCTGATGGGAAAGAAAGGTCAGAGAGTTTGGCCTTGGAAATAAGAGTTTTTTTTATGTAGACACAGTGACATGACAGGCTGGAATGAGGTGGTGGGGTTGGTACATACTTAGCTGAAGACATATATACACTGAAAATCTTGAACTCATCCGGTTGTCCTCTGTTTGGCTTCCTCAAAATCAGTACTGCCTCCACTCTCCTTTTCCCTCACCAAAAATTAAGTATAGACCACCTGACTGCATCCATTTATCAATATTACCTCAGCTCTGGCTTCATCAGATTTCCCCTTAGCTCTGATTTCTTCACTCATTTAAAATATATTGCTTCTCAAACTATTTATTTTTTGAGATAGGGTTTTGCTCTGCTGCCCAGGCTGGAGTGCAGTGGTATAATCTCAGCTCACTGCAATCTCTGCCTCCTGGGCTCAGGCCATCCTCCCACCTTAGCCTCCTGAGTATCTGGGACTACAGGCACCTGCCACCACACCTGGCTAATTTCTGCATTTTTTGTAGAGACAAGGTTTCACTATGTTGCCCAGGCTGGTTTCAAACTGCTGAGCCCAAGTAACCTACCCGCCTCAGTCTCCCGAAGTGCTGGTATTATATATTCTCAAACTTTTATGTGCATATAAATCATCTGGAGATATTGTTAAAATGAGAATTCTGATACAGTATTGATCTGGGGTGAGATTTTTTTTTTTTAAGACAAGGTCTCACTGTCACCCAGGCTGTAGTGTAGTGGTACATCATGGCTCACTGCACCCTTGACCTCTTGGGCCCAGGTGACCCTCCCACTTCAGTGTCCTGAATAGCTGGGACTACAGGTGCATGCCACTGTACCTGGATAATTAAAAAAATTTTTTTTTGTAAAGATGGGGGTTCTCACTGTGTTGCCCAGGCTGAACTCAAACTCTTGGGCTCAAGCGATCCTCCCACCTTGGCCTCCCAAAGTGTTGGGATTATAGGTATGAGCCACCAAGCCCAGCCAATTATAGACTTTTTCTTTTTTGAGAGAGTTTCATTCTTTTTGCCCAGGCTGGAGTGCAACGGCATGATCTTGGCTCATGGCAACCTCCGCCTCCTGTGTTCAAGTGATTCTCCTGCCTCAGCCTCCTGAGTAGCTGGGATTACAGGCATGAACCACCACACCCAGCTAATTTTGTATTTTTAGTAGAGACAGAGTTTCTCCATGTTGGTCAGGCTGGTCTCGAACTCCCGACCTCAGGTGATCTGCCCACCTTGACCTCCCAAAGTACTGGGATTACAGGCATGAGCCACTGCGCCCAGCCAATTTTTGTGGGTTTTTTTTTTTTAGATGGAGTCTTGCTCTGTCATCCAATCTAGAGTGCAATGGCACAATCTTGGCTCACTGCAACCTCTGCCTCCTGGGTTCAAGCAATTCTCCTGCCTCAGCCTCCCAAGTAGCTGGGATTACAGGCACCCACCATCACACCCAGCTAATTTTTTTGTATTTTTAGTAGAGACAGGGTTTCACTATCTTGGCCAAGTTGGTCTTGAACTCCTGACCTCAAGTGATCTGCCTGCTTTGGCCTCCCAAAGTGCTGGAATTACAGGCATGAGCCACCAGTCCTAGCTGCAATTGTGAATTTTCAATACAGTAATGCGAATGCTTCAGGGCCTCAGAAACGCACTTCAGGTAGCAAGGGTTTGTACATTTTATTGTTCCCCAAAGGTTTTCTAGCATCTTACAAAGAGGTGCATGCCAAAATGAAGTCTTAGCAGTGCTGGAGGGTAAAGCTTGGGAGCAGGCTGTAGTGAATCATTTATGATAACTCACCTTTTATGCAAGGTGAGGAAGTGTCTGACAGGGGGAATGGGAGAAAAGGGTGGAGAATGATGAGATTTGAGGGTGGAGACTCCAGCCTAGTGAAACCAGGTGGGCAAAAGGGTGGTGGCTGTGAGGATGGAGAGAAGTGGATGAGATTCAGATATACAGAGGGAGAATAAAGTGACTGATTAAGAGGGGTGAGGAAAAGTGAGTTAAACTAGAATAATTCTCAGTCTTTTGGCTTGAGAGTCTTGGTGGCTAGTAGCACCAACTAATATGATAGTGAAAATAAGAAGAGCAGCATATCTTATATGAGGGAATGAATATATATCCAGATGAAGCACAGTAGGAAGCTAGATATACTGGTCTGAAGCCATGGGGGGAACTCTGGATTAGTGGCTCAAATTTGGGTGGTGTGAAATTCAAGAGTGTGGGGATGGGCTGGGATTGGTGCTCACACCTGTAATTCCAGCATTTTGGGAGGCCGAGATGGGAGGACTGCTTGAGCCCAGGAATTAAAGACCTGGGCAACACAGCAAGACCCTGTCTCTATTTATAAATAAATAAATGAGTGTGGGATGAGATAATCTGGGGAGAAGATACAGTGTAGAAGCCTGGGCACATCAACATTTACATATTTAAAAGGTAGTAGAGAAAAAGAATTCACCAAAAGAGACTGAGAAAGATGAGTCAGAAATAGGAGAATCAGGAGAAAAGTGTCAAAGGTTTTCAAGAAGGGTCATTGGGAAGTGAGGTCTTCCTTCCACTAATCTCTACTACAAAATAATAGCCACAGTTGCTACTACTGTAATGACTACTGCTTGCAGGTAACTATTCTGGAGTCACTGTGTTCTATAAGGGCTGGAGAATAGGTAATTGGCTTTAGAGAGAAAGCCAGATTCATCATCCATGCAACCTGGATGAAGAAACAAGAATTTAAATCAGAGGGTCAATACTAATTACTGGTTGGGCAAGGTGGCTCATGCCTGTAATCCCAGCACTCTGGGAGGCTAAGGCAGACAGATCACTTGAAGTCAGGAGTTCAAGACCACCCTGGCAAACATGGAGAAACCCCATTCTACTAAAAGTACAAAAATTAGCCAAGTGTGGTGATAAGCGCCTGTAATCCCAGCTACTTGGGAGGCTGAGGCAGGAGAATTGCTTGAAACCAGGAGGCAAAGTTTGCAGTGAGCCAAGATCATGCCACTGCACTCTGGCCTGGGCCACAGAGTGAGACTCTGTCTCATTAAAACAAAACAAAACAAAAAAACTAACTACCTATTAGAATATGAAAGTGTTTAAAAAAATATCTATGCCCAGTCCCCACCCCCAGAGATCTGTTTAAACCTATAAGGAAATACTGGGCCTCTGTTATCAGGCAAATTGCTTTGGATTCACACTAATATACCATCAAGATAAAACAGGATGTGACAAGTAAACACAAAATAGGTTTGCAAACAGATAATTTGATTCATGATCTTCTTTTCCAAATTAGGTGTTGAGGCCTAGGGTAATGCCTTTTATTGGAGGTGGTCTTAACACACTTACGTTTTTGATACTTAAAATCACCTTTCTCTCACCCATTGCCTAAAGGAGAGGATGGAGGCCCATGAACCTGCCTGTTAGCAAATGACATATCACTGGGGATAAATAGAAAATGCAGCACTACCAAAGCCCCTCACTATAGGAAAGGGTCCACTGGGAAGACATCATAACCAGCTATATGTCTTGGTAGAAATGCTTCTTGCTAGTCAGAGAACAAGATGTTCATTCAGAAGCTGTTTTCCTACAGGCTTGTTTGCCTTTTCCTGGGTTTACAATGTGGTCCAAAGGTCTTAAACAGTAGGACAGAACCACATAAATGGTAAGTACTCCTCTCTCTGGCTTGAAATTATAATGTAGCCAGCCTTTCTCCTTCTATAAGTTAACTAAAACTGAGGATGGTCCGCTCTTGCACTAGTTTTGGGATTGGGAGGAGGACTTGGCCAGAATCCATGTGAAGAGCAGGAAACCACAGTTCCAAGTCCTGAAATTTCTTACCTCTGGTTAGGAGAGGCCACCATTGGCCGTCCAACTCTCTTCTTCGGTCTGGTTAGCTGAGGTGATGGGATTTCCCCTTTGAGAGCAGGGACTGAAGGAAGCAGACTGGCCTATAAAAGGGCAAGTCAGCACACTGTAGCCATAATAGGTTTAAAGGGTCTTAAAGCATCAATGATTTTATTGGTAGTGGAATTTTATTACATTGAACACAAGTTGAAATAAGTGGGTCCAGAAACCTTGACGATATAGTTTCATTTCTTGAAAGAGCTGTTATTTTCAATGGATTTGCTCTAAGCCTTAGCAGGATGTTTCTTCATGACTTGAAGGCTCACTAAGGAAGTGCAAGGTTTTCTTCTGCCTCCACTAAAATCTCAATATTGGCCGCCATAATAATAACAGGATTCATTTTTATTCCTTATCAGAACCAATGCTAGGGGCTCTCAAACCTCAGCACTGTAAACATTCTAATGGCTTCTAATATTTCCATATCTTATATTCTCATTCACAAGAAGAAATCCTGTGTTAGAACTAGAAGACTCTTGAGTTCAATTTCAGATGAGAAAAGTGAAGCCCAGAAAGGTGAGATGATTTGCCTAAGGTCATAAAGGTTCAAATGGCAGAAATGAAAACAGAATTTAGGCTCTGCCTATTGTTCCACTGTACCCACACTGTCTCCTCCCCATATCCCTTGTATATTTTGAAAGTAATTAAGTTCTTACCTGAGCTAGGTTTTATCCAAATGTTCAGGTTGGTAAAATAGCGGTAAAGTAGTGCCAGGAAGAAGCAGGCAGAGGAAGAAGAGATTTAGCAGACGAAATGAGGTTGGGAGCAGGCTACTGGGATCCAAAATAGTCAGAAAGAAAGGAAGGAAGCACTGGTAAGAGGGAAGGGAGGAGCGTATGCTAAAGAACTACTCCCAAATGCACAACTGTTGTTTTCTTCCCAATTCTCTTAGGGAGTCCTCATAATTGCCTCCTTTCTCTTCGTGAATTCTAGTTACTGACCTGAAATAAAATTTCTCATTTGGTTGTCCTCAAGGTACAGAATATGGACTTAAGGGTTCCTCTAGACAATTCAAATGTATTACAGACAGTTAAGATAGAATAAAACTCACCTTTTTGTCCCACTGAATAATTTATTTAATATTATTTCTCACTAGTCTATATTTCGTCAAGAGTAGTTTCATTAATTTCACCAATTTTAATGGTAAGTGGAAACAGCAAGATATGAAGGTGATCCAAGGAGTCTTTTGTGCACCCCCAACTGCCCCTCACAAAGGTCAGGGGACCTCTTAATGATATTTGATATGGTTATCAATCACTACAAAGGTAGTAGCTTCAATATAAACAACACTTTCAAAATACATTCAAAACAGAAAATAAGAAATGAGCTTAATTAAAGAAGCTTTCTTATATGTAAGATGATATAAAAGAAGCAGGTATATCTGATATAGAACAAACATGGTGTGTCTGATGTGGTCTTGGCTTTAGGACCTGGGCAGAGAAAATTAAGAATTCCTGTTGGCATAAGGGTAGAAAAGTGCTGCTAATATAGTTCTGTCCCTAGTTACTACTCTTTTTCTGTGCAACCTTCTTTGCCTTGATATGAGTTTTGGCTTCTCTATCAGCTCCAAACATTTTCTCATTTTCTTTTTTGTATTGCCTATACAGACCAGGAAAAAATCAGCTATATTAAAACACAAATAAGTTGATGATTATACTTTTCAGTGGGATAACTTTTCCTTCTCTATGCGTCCAATTCTTGGCATAGCCTATGATTTGGCCAAAGCAGCCCACTCCATGGTTCCTCTGTTTAGCTTGTTAAACATATTGGCTCTCCATGCTTAGGGCCATGGAACTAAGCCCAGAATTACTCACATATTTATAAATATTACTCAGCTGATTCAATAATACAACAGAATGACAGGTGTCACCTCCCTCTTATGTCCCAACTCAAATAAAGCTTTAAATATCTATAACTGGATAAATCTTTCAGATAAAAAAGGTCAGGAAGCACAGAAGGAACCTGAAGTTGATAATTTGGGTGTTCCTACATTTATTTAGTGTCATCTGATTTAAAATTGTTCTTATTGACACTCTCATGATCCATAAAGAACAAAACCTATCAGTGGCCTATCTGCTAGCTAGCTAAAGTTAGATAAGACACAGTGCCAGAGCTTGAAACTTTCTCATATATTAAAGGATATGAAAGACAACAAGGGATCAAGGAATGTTTAACACAGAATAAATAGGTAAATAGTCTTAAAAGTGCTTTTTCAAGGCAGTCTAAGAAGGGACTCAAGTGTTAAATGTGAGAAGCCTGTTACAAATATAGTATTAACAATCTGGTTCAATATAATGTGGATTGGGTGGTACCTGCATGACCACTGAAAGGATCACACCCCACTTCTAAACACTGTTCATCTTTTTATTGAATATTCTGGTAAATATTTCACATTAATACAGGCTACATTAAGTAGAGCCACTATATGACAAGAAATTTACTCAACTTTTTCCTTTTAAGTATGTAAACAATTATACATGTATTTATCACCCTAAAAGGTTGAAACATGTAATCTACTAATTATCTTCTGCATACAAGTAGTATTCAGTATGTTTAGCCAAAAGCACTAAGGTCATAAGATCTTCAGTTCAAAATGGCTAAACTAACCAGAGAACATAATCAGGTGGAGAGGAAATCAATTTGTTCTTATACAATGGGCAATCAAATTTCCATTGCTAAAGCCTCAGAGAAAATTTCTTAGGAACATTAAAAAAAAAATCCCCATGTTTCTTCCAAGGTCATAGGTTTCTCAAACAAGGCTAAAGAGTAAAGACCTTCTAACTTAGTTGACATATTTGAGATGCATGTTTCCAATATGAGGTGCCCACGTGCCAGGCCAAATCTGAAAAGGGGGAGGAAAAATTGGAATTTCTAATTAGGAATCTTTAGACATTTACAAAACGAATATATAAATGCAATGGCAATTCACTGTTTCTGCCTAGGAAGAATACGCATATATGAAATAAAGTGTTTATAGTAGCATCATCTTGATATTGAAAAATGCAATCCAGATCAAAATGGTTAGATATGACTTTTGATATTCAGTACTTGACAAAACAAAAAGAATGACATGACAAATCTAAAAAATAAACGAGCATTAAGCCGATTTTACCTGTTGGGCATCAGTGCATTCAGTTGAATTTTGGATAACTTTTATCATAGGGTTCCAAGCAGGATCTGGGTTGTGAAGTCCATTAAACAGAGGGCCTCCTGGAACATCAGCAAGCTGAGGATGAGAGGGTATTATGGTGCCTCCATACATGGAAATTGGCAGACCCTAAAACATCAGAAAAAAAGATTTAATCATAACATTACTATAAATGATCCCATAATACCAGCTTAAGACTTCCCTAATTTTCCTCACTTAAAGAACTCCAAAAGATCCTATAAATACAGTATGGCAGTGTTGAGAAAAAATAATGTTTATCTGCATCTACAAGACTTTTCAATGAAAAGGAGAGAAAAAAACTAAATACAGTATGAAATCATCAGGAAATTTCTCATCTTTGATAAAAATACCCTCAACTTTCCCATATTTTAGTTTCATGACTAAGGTTATGCTAAGAAGAAAATGGGAACTCTACATGATTGCTGGCTGACATAAAGCTGTCAGAGCAGACAAGAAAGCATCAGCTTTTTTGTTTTGTTTTATTTATTTATTTATTTTTTTGAGACAGAGTCTCTCTCTGTCACTCAGGCTGGAGTGCAGTGGCACAGTCTCAGCTTACTGCAACCTCCGCCTCCTGGGTTCAAGCGATTCTCCTGCCTCAGCCTCCCAAGTAGCTGGGACTACAGGCATGCGCCACTACACCTGGCTAATTTTTGTATTTTTAGTAGAGACGGATTTTCACCATGTTAGCCAGGATGATCTTGATCTCCTGATCTCATGATCCACCCGCCTTGGCCTCCCAAAGTGCTGGGATTACAGGTGCGAGCCACCGCGTCTGCACAGCCAGCTTTTAAGAGGGGTAGAGGGCTCCCTCAAAGCTATGGCAGCACAACACAAAGCAGCAAAACTCAAATCCCTCAGATGTTTTTGGGAGATGGGGACATCTTCAGGACAAATGACTGTGGATGCTACCCATTCTTGAAATTGAGCAAAAGATGTGGCAAAGCCACAGAAACAAAAGGGAGCATTATTTCAATACAAAGTATCCCTTAACATGTGACTACATTGGCTGACAAAGTGTCAAACAAGTTAGAGTGATGTTTGTCAACTTACTTTAGAAAAATCCACAAAACCGCTTGCCATAGGCTGATGAAAAATGTTAGAGGGAGCTACCATTCCAGAATCATCTCTCTCCATTGGTTGATGTTGGGAGAATGTGCTTGGGTCTGATAACTGTTGATGCATTGGATGGTTCCCCACCACAGATTGCGACCAACCTGATAAGCCTTCTGGAAAGAATAAGTGAAAACAAAGTTTGATATTTATTTGGATAAAACAATAAAACATTACCACTGTTATTACCAAATGTAATTAAAATCTTTCCTCTGAAGAGCTCAGAGCATATTTATCACAGTTTTGCAAGCAAAAAAATAAAACAACAACAACAACAAAAACTAGTTCCTGAAAAACCAGGTAAAGTCCTCTGAATACTCCACTTTACCCTGTCTTTCAAAAGATTAAGTGCTCTCTGAAAGAACTCAAATGATTACTTAAGAGAGAAAGGACACACACTTTGAATCTTTTATTTCCGCTCAACTCTATATATTACCTCAACCAATGTTCCAGACTCTGAGATTGGACTGAACTCTTCAAAGGTATAAACACCCTTCCCTGATTGAGTGTTAAACATAGGAACTAAGTTTTTGTTTGTTTTTCTAAGGAATTAAGTTTTAATGGCAAACCTACAACTTACTTAAGATATCCTTCCAGAGAGAGACAGCAAGGCAATTGTACCTGACACAGCATTGACACCAAATGACCAGATTCCACTGTGTCCAACAGGAGCGACAAAACTGGTCCCCACCGGGGCTTGTGCAACAGACCCTCCTTGCCGAATCCGGGCCAGTCTCTCTGTTCCAATCGGGGGAGGTATCTTTCGATCCTGACTGGCACTGCCTCCTTTTGGTTGGCCCAACGTTGGTGGGGCAGAAGTGGCTGAAAGAGGTGAAGGTGATCCCGAAGAAACAGATGGAATAGGAGAGTCACCTGGTGGCAAAATATTTCTCTCTTGTTTTATTACATATAAAAACTATTAAGAATATGAGAAACCTTGTGGGAAAGATCTATTCCACATGTAGGTTCTGTAAAGAAAATTTTCATTTTAAAAGAACATTTAAATAAAATATAATTTCTATAAACATTATTCTATGTTACTTCTGCCTATAGTAAGTATAAAACAGTAGTCTAAAAAATGTTTGCCCAATTGAACTAAACAATGCTAGAAAGGAAGCAGGCCACATTTGCTTTTATTCTCACTCTAAATAATCTTCTCAAAACACATATTGTCACATTTTTAAATTAACCAAAATGTGGCACTATTTGGACAATACCTTGCATATTTTCTAGAAAACATCTGGTGACCCTCTATATTTGTTAGTCTTTTCTTTTTTCCCTTTCTATAGCCCTTTTTTTCCCATAAGGAAGTAAGGTCAAATGTTAGCAAAGCATTACATTATTTTGATTCACACCTTTGTTTCTTAATGGAATTCTTGGGTGATTTGGGTAATTTTCCTTGTCAAAAAAGTCAATACTCACTGAATACCTCATGATGCTCATTAAAAAAAAAAATTCAATTCTGTTCAATTCCACATACTTCATCTGTTCTAAACATTGAAACAAACAGAACAAAGGGGCCAGGCACGGTGGCTCATGCCTGTAATCCCAGCACTTTGGGAGGTTGAGGTGGGCAGATCACCCGAGGTTAGGAATTCGAGACCAGCCTGGCCAACATGGTGAATACTAAAAATATAAAAATTAGGCAGGCATGGTGGCAGGCACCTGTAGTCTCAACTGCTCAGGAGGCTGAGGCAAGAGAATCGCTTGAACATGGGAGGTGGAAGCTGCAGTGAGCCAAGATCACACCACTGTACTCCAGCCTGGGAGACAGAGCGAGACACTGTCTCAATCAATCAATCAAAAAAACAAAGGAATACTTTAACTTATAAAAGGCAATACAGTTTCATAAAATGTAAAAATACACGAGAAATCACACCAAACTGACCATATACATAAATTTAACATCTTTTCAGATTTAAGAAATAATTTCACAACACCACTTCCAAAGGGTCCTTTTGTAAAACTACTTATAATACATCTTTTTTTTTTTTTTTTTTTTTTTAAATAGAGACAAGGTCTCACTTTGTTGCCCAGGCTGGTCTCCAACTGCTGGGCTCAAGCAATCCTCTCTCCTAGGCCTCCCCAAGTGCTGGGATAACAGGTGTGAGCCACTGCACACAACCTAGTACCTCTTTTCTTGATCCAAGTCCTAGGGTAAAACATTTTTAGCTTGAAAGAACAGTTTGACCATTCTCAAGTTTTCTATCCTACAAATGACTTGACAATTTTTTCACATGATCACAGAACAAACCTTGGGCATCTGTATACCATTTAGTTTACTAAAGTTACATGGTGTTTTAACTGAAATAAATGATTTAATAACTTATTCAAAACTCTTTGGGAAGAGTTCCTCCAGGATTCCTACATGAGTTTGAGGCGCTTGTCCAAGGATGGGGAGAAAAATGTTGTCTGTTGAAACTAGGAGTCCCAACAGGAGCTGGCCCTTGCAGGAAAACCCTTGTTCCTGGTATGCCGGAAAAACTTGTCAGAGGAGCAGAAGAGGAAGATGGGGAGCTGCCTGATGGGTCAATGGATGGTAACCCTGAAATAAAACAGGTCCAAGACATCCAATTAGCCAAAACTTTAAAATCGAAAGCCCAAGATTTCCACCAAGGTGAGATAAGCTGTAAAAATAACCAAACAAATAAAAGATAGCATGTGGCTCATTTTTGTAGCCCACAGCAAAAATAATCCATCCATGTGATACTGTATGGCCAAATCCATTTTTTTCTTACACCGCAGAAGAATATTGCCAAACAGCACTAGATACAGAAAAATGGGCTCAATGTTTAAGAATGTCAGTCACCTGGAGTAATGTTCTAAATGAATCTCAAAGCTTTTAACTGGGGGGGGATATGAAACGAGTATATTCTAACTAAGTGGCACCCAACAATAACTTCTGCATTCCCTTTTGTAGTCAATCTCAAAGTACAGCTTTTCATCTATATAACTATAGTCACTTCCTATATAAGATGAGTAACAAAACCTACCAATATTTCCTTCTTCACAAGGAGGAAAAAGTATACTACTAATTTCAGTATTTTATCTGATAAAAAATAATAGTTGCAAACTATATCAAAGTTTCTATCTAGTTTGTATAAATCTGAACTTAGCCATCTTCTCAAATTCCATTGCTTTCTCTGGAGAATGTATTAGGAAAAGAGGACAAGGGTCTGGAAAAGGATTATGGTTTCATATTTCAGGAAAAAGTTGTCAATATCAGTATCAACTGTCAAAATTTCTTTCAAACAGGTCTTATTTTCAGAGTTTGATTTTCCCATCATTAAAAAATATGATTTTAAGCTATAATTCACATACCATATAATTCATCCATTTAAAGCACATTACAATTCAATGGATTTTAATATATTCACAGGATTATCATTCACTGGCCCCTCACCCTCATATTTCCATTTCTAAGCAGTCTTTCTTTCTCTATAGATTTGCCTACTCTGGACATGTGAGTAACTTAATGCATTTCCAACTTATTTCAGACTTTCATTATTGTTGTAGACAATGGCAGGCAATGATTACCTTTTGCTTTCCTGGAAAAAAAAAAATTAAATTTTCTAGTGCTAACCAAAGTAGATGTTAGTAAAACCTAGAAGTAGTGAGAATTCTGAATATGGCTTTAAAAAGTCTATAAAGTAGGAAATGAATCATTACTTTCTTTTTTTTTCAATGAAAATGAATCATTTCCATAATAGCCTCTTCATTTTTTTAAGACAGGGTCTCGCTTTGTCACTCAGGCTACAGTGCCATTGTGTGATCACGGCTCACTGCAGCCTGGACCTCTGGGCTCAAGCGATCCTCCTGCCTAGGCCTGAGTAGCTGGGACTACAACATGTGCCACCACACTGAGCTATTTTTTTTTTTTTTTTGAGACGGAGTCTCTCTGTCATCCAGGCTGGAGTGCAATGGCGCGATCTTGGCTCACTGCAACTTCTGCCTCCTGGGTTCAAGTGATTCTCCTGCCTCAGCCTCCTCAGTAGCTGGGACTACAGGCATGCACCACCATGCCCAGCTAATTTTTGTATTTTTAATAGAGACGGGGTTTCACTATGTTGGCCAGGCTGGTCTTGTACTCCTGACCTTGTGATCTGCCCTTATAGGCATGATCCGAGTCACCACACCCAGCCCTCATTTTTAAAATTTATTATTTTATAGAGACGGGGTCCTACTATGCTGCCTAGGGTGGTTTTGAATTCCTGGGTTCAAACGATTCCCCCGAGTTGGCCTTCCAAAGTGCTCAAATTACAGGTGTGAGCCACCACACCTGGCCACTGCCAATATTTTTACAGTGAAATCCGTCAGTCTTTTGTAAAGATCATGATAGCTTTTTTTTCTTTTTTTTTATTTTGGAGACAGAGTCTCACTCTGTTGCCCAGGCTGGAGTGCAGTGGCACAATCTTGGCTCACTGCAACCTCTGTCACCTGGGTTCAAGCGATTCTCCTGCCTCAGCCTCCTGAGTCACTGGGATTACAGGCACTTGCCACCACGCCCGGTGGCATTTCACCCTGTTGGCCAGGCTGGTTTTGAACTCCTGACTTCAAGTGATCCACCCCACTCAGCCTCCCAAAGTGCTGGGATTACAGGCATGAGCCACCGTGCCCAGCTGATCATGATAGCTTTTAAAGAACATGATGTGCATTTTAGGGACATAAATGTTGATGCCATATAAATGTACTTTTTAACAGCTTTACTGAGATTTAATTCATAAACCATACAATTTACTCATTTAAAGTTATACAATTCAGTAGCTTTTAGTATATTCACAAATTGTGCATTAATGACCACAATCAATTTTAGAACATTTCCATTATCCTAAAAATAAACTCTGAAGCCGGGCATAATGGCTCACACCTGCAATGCCATCACTTTGGGAGGCCAAAGTAGAAAAACTGCTTAAAGCCCAGGAGGTTGGGGCTGCAGTGAACCATGATCATGCCACTGCACTCCAGCCTGGGCAACACAGTGAGGTCCTGTGCCCCTCTTCCCCCCAAAAAAGAAACTCTGCACCCCTAAGCTACCCACCTTCCAATCATTCATCCATCCTAGGTAACCACTAATCTACTTTCTGTCTCTATGGATTTGCTAATCTGGATGTTTCACATAAATAGAATCATAAAATAAATATTTGGTCTTTTGTGACTGGCTTCTTTCATTTAGCAAAATGTTTTCAAAGTTCATCCAAGTTACAGCATGAATCAGTACTTTATTTATTTCTTTTTATACCAAATACAAAATATTATATTTTACAGATATACTATATTTTGTTTATCTGCTTGTCAGTTAATGAACATTCGTTTGTTTCCACATTTTGGCTATTATGAATAATGCTGCTGTGCCAGTTTTTGTACAGACATATGTCTTCTCTAGGAGAAGAATTACAGGATCATATGATCACCCTTATGTTTAACTTTCTGAGGAACTGTGAAACTGAAAGCAGATGTACCAATTCACATTCCTATCTACAGCGTATGATGGTATCAATTTCTCTATATCTTTTCCCATCTTCTTAAGTATTATTATTATTATTTTTTTTAATAGTCTCGCTCTTTCGTACAGGCTGGAGTGCTGTGGCATGATTTCAGCTTACTGCAACCTCTGTCTTCTGGGTTCAAGTGATTCTTGTGCCTCAGCCTCCCAAGTACCTGGGACTATAGATGTGCACCACTACGCCTGGCTAATTTTTATCTTTTTAGTAGAGAAGGGGTTTCACAACATGTTGGCCAGGTTGGTCTTAAACTCCTGACCTCATGTAAACCACTCGCCTCAGCTTCCCAAAGTGCTAGGATTACAGGCATGAGTCACCATGCTTGGTCAGTATTACTACTTCTTACTTGAAAACTAGGAAAGTAAACTATATTCACAAAAAGAGCATCAGCAAAACAAACCATACAAGCAGTTAAGAAATGGGGCCAAGCTTATTAATCCCAGGCCCTAGAAGGAAAGTCAAGGATTAAGGATTAATGCTCTCTATCACATCCTGGGTATTGGCAATGAGCTCTTCTTTCACCCTGGGGCTTCTCAAAGTCTACACTAGTTTCCCCTAATGAAAAGTCATAATAGATGTCTATTTACAGAGAGGAAGAGAAAAAAATCTAGAGAATATTTTGGACCATAGATAGTCATATGCAGGCTTCTATTTCTATTTGAAATATAACATAACAGCTATGTTTTCCTGAAAAGAGAAGTAAATGGAAACATATCTGAAATGAAAGCTAAGGCTATGGCATATCCATAACTCACAAATAATTAGCAACAAGGTGGCATGGGCTATGGAGGAGTTTTCCAACTGGAAGAGAAATGCTAAGAGGCAATAGTTCCACATTCTGGGTCAGCCGCATTTTTAATTGTTTTTCAGAAAAGTGCAGATTAGACTAAATTTTGGCTCCTAAACTATGAAAAATAGATTCTGGTTCTCCAAATATCTCCAAGCCAAAACTGACCTCAAATCTGTCTATATCTTTCTCATAAAGCCTCGGCAGCTAACTTATAATTTCAAAGAAGCAATAGCTAAATCTGTGTTGGTCTTTCAAAAATAAGAGCCTATCAATGACTGGTTCTCTTCAAACAGCTATATCTAGGCCAGGCGTAGTGGCTCACACCTGTAATCCTAGCACTTTGGAAGGCCAAGGCATGAGGATTGCCTGAGCTCAGGAGTTCTAGACCAGCCTGGGCAACATGGCGAAACCCTTTCTCTACTAAAAATACAAAAAATTACTTGGGCATGGTGACACATGCCTGTAGTCCCAGATGCTTGGGAGACTGAGGCATGAGAAATGCTTGAGCCTAGGAAGTGGAGGTTGTAGTGAGCCAAGATTGCACCACTGCACTCCAGCCTGGGCAACAGAGTGAGACACTGTCTCAAAAAATAAAATAAAATAATAAAAATAAGAAATAAAATACATAAAAAATAAACAGCTATACCTAAAGTAGATAACAGAGTAGTTAACAGAGTACTATTAAACAATGTAAATTATGAACTGGTACCTAAACACCTTTACAATTTCGATTTTTTTAATCTAAGAAATGCAAACAATCACTATGTTTTTTTTTTTGAGACAGAGTCTCGCTCTGTTGCCTAGGCTGGAGTCCAGTGGCACAATTTTGGCTCACTGCAACCTCTGCCTCCCAGGTTCAAGCAATTTTCCTGCCTCAGCCTCCTGAGTAGCTGGGATTACAGGCATGCGCCACCAAGCCCGGCTAATTTCTGTATTTTTAGTAGAGACGGGGTTTTACCATGTTGGCCAGGCTGGTCTTAAACTCCTCACCTTGTGATCCACCCACCTTGGCCTCCCAAAGTGCGGGGATTACAGGATTTTCTTTGTTTAAGTCTGTAAATTTAGAATCCTTCAAACATCCCTGGAGTCTTTTTTATTAATATGAATAGACACCAATTCCAAGAAAATGGACTGACACCATGTTATAACTTCCTTACTATGAGGGACAGAAAGATCATAGAGAGAATATAAAGCAGCTCATTTTATCTGAGTTATTTACCTCTTGCTACTTTTTTTACCCACTTAAGGTGAGATTAGGGCTTAAGAGCTCCAAAGTGAGCTGCAGCATAGTTAATAACTTACCAACTGGACTAGTAGAAACTCGGGAAGGTGGTCTGAAGCCAGGTGCTTTAGAGTTGTCAGGGTGCACGTTTTCCAAGTGTCCAAGCACTGAATTACCCAGGAATGCTGACTGAACAGTGAAAGAAGCGTCTGCAGCAACTCGTGAGGACAGTGGACCATCTCCCCAACCCTGGTTAGCTGGTACCTGACTACTATCAAAAAGACTGCTGAAGTGATTGAAAAGTGTGGCTGGGCCAAATGTAGGTGGCAAAGATTTATTTGCTGGATTTATGTGCATCTGAGAACCATTCATAATGTTCACAGCTGAAGAAAGCTGCACTGCAGCTGGTGGGCCTTGAGGTGGTGTTAAAGGAACTGGATTTGTAACAAAAATAGACTGGGGATCCTGGTGTATAGTTGCATTTGGTACCATGGAGTAAAAAGAACCTCTGGGCTGCATTCGATGAGAAACTCGAGGTGCTGGTGCAGCTAACTGAGGTAAATTACTGGTGTCCTGATTATCAGCAGCAACCATTCTGGGTGATGTCAAAGTCAATGGAGCAGGTTCTGAGTTAGATGCAAAAGGCATTGATGTAGGACTTACATCAGACACATTGGATGGCTGTGCCTCCTCTTGTGTGTTACTGGAAGGAGGAGTGGGACTACTGGATGGGTGAATTTCTGGAGCTCCTGGGGTGTTGCTGGCAGAGTTACTGCAACTATTTGCAGTTGAGGATGGGGTGCATAGGTTTGCCATGGGCTGGTCCTGTATGGACACTTTCTCTTTGGTGGGTGGCACAGCAGAGAAAGACTCCATCTTTTGTGAAGAAAGCTGTGCTTGAGAAGTACTTGTAGATAAAAATGTGGTGGGCGCCTGCCCACTAGTGATGGGTGCAGAGGAGACAGAAGGCAAGGAACTACAAGTGCTTGTCACAGAAGAAATCACTGTTGCTGGAGGACTCGTCTTAGGCATACAGGCAAACAACTGCTTTCTGACTGATGAAGGAGTCCGGGTATTAGTCATACATAGTTGTTGATTGGCAGCAACTACAGAAGAGACGGTGATAGGACAACTGGCAGTAGCTAGTCCAGCAGACTCTGAGGGTAAAACAGTCCCATTCTGGTTAGGTAGACGGCTTGTGTTATTATGCTTTGGAGAGCTATTTGTGTTGCCAGGATTCACAGGTCTCACTGGGAATGGTCCCCATGTGTTAGGAGAAGGTGAGAAGGTTCCTCCAAACTGGGCCATGGGTAAGCGAGGATGCCGAATCTGTTGCATAGTTTGAGCAGCCAGCAGGGCAAAATGAGGATGAGGATAAGCCAAGGGTAGAGAAACTGGGAAAGAAGAACGTACATTTGTTGGAACATTCTTATTAAGTTTATTAGTGGGCTGGAACGTAGATAATGTTGTTGCCTGTGAAGTTACAAGAGTTGGAGCACCCAAAGGAAATGCATTTTTACTTGAAGCTGCTGTGGTACCTACTCCAGATGAGAAGTTAGCATGAATAGATTTGGTGCTAGCAGGTGTTCTGATATGATTTTTAGGAATCAAGTCTTCCAATTCCTTAGCAGGGTCTTGAATAAGAGCATTGATTAGTTGAACTGCATATCTCGTTGATTCTGTACCACCCCTGGGAAAAATAAAAAAAAACAAAAACAGAAACAAGACCAAAAACATTAAAAAAATAAACCACCAGGTAATTTTAACCAGCAAATAAAGTTCTTCATCATACCATACCTAACAAAGGTATGCTTCTTATAATTTCTACTCAAAACTAGCAGTATACATTTTGCACAATTACCTTATTGTGATCATTCTCTCGCCATTCTTATCTTTTTGTTTATCTACATCAATATGGGCACCAGTAACATCTTGTATTGCAGTGATGTTGCATCCTCCTCTTCCCATTATCCTCGACACCACTGAGGCTGGAACAGACAATTTCTTTGACCTATAAAATGAGAATGCATACGAGTTTATGAAATTATATGTCTCTGTATTAATGGCTGATTAACAACAGCCCAGGATTGTAGCTCCCAGTGAAAGCACAGAGAGCGAGTGGGCGCCGCAATTTCAGACGAATTTCTGTGGCCCACAAACGGGGAGATTCCCGGGGGAGGAGCCACACGTGTCGCCAGCGCGACTCTTTTGGCCGGCACAGCTGTTTTGCCGGCGCCCCGGCGCGGCGCAGCGCTTCTCAGTGCAGAGTATACGCGACTGGGCGCCCTTTGAGTCAGCTCGGCTGGTCCCACCACCGCAAGGAGACCAGTAATTGGAAGTGCTGAGGACCGAGAGTTTCACAGTAAGCACAGCTGAGCCCGGGACGACCAAGCTCTGTGGGGAAGGGGCGTCCGCCAAAGGACAACTCACAGACAAACTACTTTGTGAGCTACCAAGGCTATGTGGTGAAACACTTGCTTTATTTAAAAAAAAAATGAAACAAGAAGAAACAGAAAAAACTTCATCACCGGGCGGAGAGATCCAAGATGGGCGTTTAACAACAG
>CAUYLG010039570.1:0-27794 GCA_963573385.1 Cacajao melanocephalus
GTTGTTTTGTTGTGGATTTCTGTGTAATTTATTTTTTTTTTTTTTTTTTTTTTTTTTTTTTAAGACAGTCTCTCTCTGTCTCCCAGGCTGGAGTGCAGTGGCACAATCTCTTCTCACTGTAACCTCCGCCTCCCGGGTTCAAGCGATTCTCCTGCCTCAGCCTCCCAAGAGTAGCTGTGATTACAGGCAGGCGCCATCACACCCAGCTAATTTTTGTATTTTTAGTAGAGACGGGGTTTCACTATGTTGGCCAGGCTGGTCTTGAACTCTTGACCTCAGGTGATCTGCCCGCCTCAGCCTCCCAAAGTGCTGGGATTACAGGCGTAAGCTGCACCCGGCCTTTGCCTCATTCTTGTGTGTCTGGAGATTCTTCCCCAAAGGCTCCCCTGGGAGACGCTGGGATAAGCAGATGGGGAAACTGAGGCAGAGCAAAGCAGTCTGGACCACAGGGTACTCTCCTCACCCACTTGGAGTCAGCTACAACCCACCTTCCTTTGGGGCAGATAAGCCCTGGCTGGGGGTGGGGGGTACCCCGCTGAGTAGGCACCAGCCTAAGGAGCTCTCTCAGTGACCGTGGTATTGCGGTGGGGCGGACAGAGAGCAGGCAGTGACCACAGGGCTCCCAAAAGGACAGGGTGACCTTCAAGTCACTCCCCATGTGCGTCGTTCCAACAGCAGCAGAGACATTCCCGGAGCAGGCAGCAAAGCCAATTTCAGGTGAAAGATGAGTTAAGTGGGCAGAAATTAGCTCCAGGCTGAGAAATTTCTGCATGACAAAAATTCCAGGGAGCAGGACAGACCCAGGGGCAGCTGAGCAAGAGCCTCTGGAAGGACTCAGTGGGGATACGAGGGGAGGGAAGGGATGAAAAGTAAGATCGGGACATGCAATAATGCAGTGAATGGGGGCAGGGCAGGGGCAGCAAGAGGCTGGGGGCTGCACCACGGGTGGACAGGGGTTTTCCCTGCTCCTCAATCTGAAATCTCGGCCCATCTTTTGCTTTTCCCTCTCCCCTCTCCCTGCTGTTGTTTTCTTTGATTTTAGAAACAGGATCTCACTCTGTTGCCCAGGCTGGAGTGCAATGGTGCAACTGTAGCTCACTGTGGCCTCCGACACCTGGGCTCAAGCGATCCTCCTGCCTCAGCCTCCCCAGTAGCTGGGACTACAGGCGTATACCACCACGCCCAGCTAACCTTTTATTTTTTCACTTTTATTTTTGAGACAGAGACTTGCTCTGTTGCCCAGGCTGGAGTGCTGGAGCACAGTCTTGGCTCACTGCAACCTCCACCTCCCCGATTCAAGCGATTCTCCTGCCTTAGCCTCCTGAGTAGCTGGGATTACAGGTGCATACCACCATGCCTGCCTAATTTTTTGTATTTTTAGTAGAGACAGGGAGTTTCACCATATTGGCCAGGCTGGTCTTAAACTCCTGACCTTGTGATCCACCCGCCTCGGCTTCCCAAAGCGCTGGCACTACAAGCATGCACCACCATGCCCAGCTAATCTTTCGATTTTTGTAGAGATGAGTTCTTCCTATGTTGCCCAGGCTGGTCTCAAACTCCCGGGCTCAAGTGATCCTCCTGCCTCAGCCTCCCAAAGTGCTGGGATCACAGGTGTTAAGCACTGCACCCAGCTTCTGCTGTAGTTTTCTTTGTGAGATTTTCTCATCACCCTCTGTCATGTTTGTCATCTGCCTCCCCCATCAGACTAGCCACCTGCCTTGCCCCACCTGAAGGCAGAGAGTTTTGTCTGTCTTCTTGAAATGTGGGCAGGAAGATGTCGGCTGGGAGGGGCCTTCCAGATGGGTGTAAACAGTGGTGTGCTTGTGAACCTGTTGTGGGGTGGGAAGGGGATTTGTAGTGTTTGTCAATTCCAGTGGTGTAAATTCTGCCATCTTGGCTGACTTCAACCTGTGAACATGAGATCTCCTTGAGAGGGTGGGGGGAATTTGAGGGGGCAAGGGGATTGTGAGGTGGTGTCTAGATGGGTGTAATCAATGATGTGCTGGTAAGCCAGCTGCAGGGAGTGGTCCCAGTCTGTAGAGTTTGCCAATTTCCATGGTGTAAATTCCTCCCCCTTGGCTGATTTCAAGCTATGAGTGTGATGTCACTGAATCCCAACTTAGGAAGAGATTGTGTCATGACTCTTGTGAGTCACTTTGACCCAGCTCCAGTATACAACGGGGTGGAATCTCCTGGCCTGGAGTTGACTGTTTTTCCAGTTTGGGATTAGGAGGGAGGGAAGGGAAGTAGGAAGGTAAAGCCAGTCTCCCTGTCTTCCTCCCATCCTGGAGCCATCCTACTCCCTGGAACCTCTGCCAGGGATGCTCTTCCATCAGATGCTGATAACGGAGCTGTTCCCACCCATTCTGAGTAGACCCCATCCAATGCCCCTCCTGGGAAATCAAGACTTTGTTCAAGTGGCTGCATGGGGACCCCTGCCCGCTGCTACCTTTGCTGCCTTTTTGTAAATCTTTTTTAATTTTTTTTTTTTTTAGACAGAGTTTTGCTCTTGTTGCCCAGGCTGGAGCGCCTCCCAGGTTCCAGCGATTCTCCTGCCTCAGCCTCCCGAGTAGCTGGGATTACAGGTGCCCACCACCATGCCTGGCT
The DNA here is from genome assembly GCA_963573385.1 of Cacajao melanocephalus. Taxonomy (NCBI): domain Eukaryota; kingdom Metazoa; phylum Chordata; class Mammalia; order Primates; family Pitheciidae; genus Cacajao; species Cacajao melanocephalus. The sequence continues at coordinate 2,608 of CAUYLG010039570.1, forward strand.
AATTTTTGTATTTTTAGTAGAGCTGGGGTTTCATGTTGGCCAGGCTGGTCTTGAACTCCTGACCTCAGGTGATCCTCCCACCTCGGCCTCCCAAACTGCTGGGGTTACAGGCATGAGCCACCACACCTGGCAATGGATTCTTACCTATCAGCCTCCTAGGCATGGAAAAGGGCAGAGGAAGATGAACGGTGGCTCGTGTCCCAGAGATACACTGCTCAGTTCTCCTTCTTCCCCCTCTGCCTGCACAGACTTCAGACTTCCATTGCTGTCTGATGGCTCTTGCCATCAGCTCCTGCCCCAGTGCCCCTCTGTCACTCATGGAGTCCCCTCCCGTGAATCTCTTGTACTTTCAACTCCACCTCAGCATCCGCTTCTCAGAGGACCTGAAGTGATGCGAGGGGCACATCTTCATCAGCTTGGACTGTGTGTTAGTCAAGGCTCACCAGAGAAACAGAACCAATAGGATATATATAGACACAGAGGAGATCTATTATGAGAGATTGACTCATGTAATTACGGAGGCTGAGAAGTCCCGCAATCTGCCATCTGCAAGCTGGAGACCCAGGAAAGCTGATGGTATGATTCCAGTCCACGCTCAAAGGCCTGCATACCAAATGGGTAAGTCCCAGGTCCGAGACCAAAGGCCTGAGAACCGGAATCGCCAGTGTCTGAGGACAGGAGAAAATGGACGTCCCAGCTGGAGCAGAGAGAATGAATTCAACCTTCCTCTGCCTTTTGGTTCTAGCCATGCCCTCAATGGATTGGATGAAGCCCACCTACATTAGGGAGGGTGGATCTTCTTTCCTCAGTCTGCTAATGCAAACGCTAATCTCTTCCAGAAACAGCCTCACAGACACATGTAGAGTTCATGCTTCGCCGGGTCTTGGGGGATTCCTTAGCCCAGTTAAGTTGATAACATAGAATAAACATCACAGGCCGCCATAAGAAAATACCATAGATGGGCCAGGTGCCCACGCCTATAATCCCAGCACTTTGGGAAGCCAAGGAGGGTGGATTGCTTGAGGTCAGGAGTTTGAGACCAGCCTGGTCAACATGGTGAAAGCCCATCTCTGCTAAAAATACAAAAATTAACAGGGTGTGGTAGCGGGCACCCGTAATCCTAGCTACATGGGAGGCTGAGCCAGGAGAATCACTTGAACCCAGGAGGTGGAGGTTGTAGTGAGCTGAGATCACACCACCGCACTCCAGTCTGGGTGACAGAGTGAGACTCTGTCTCAAAACAACAACAAAGAAAATACGTAGACTGAGTGGCTTAAAACAACAAGTAGTTCTTTCTCACACTTACAGAGGCTGGAAGTCCAGGGGCAAGGTGTCTGCAGGGTCAGCTCCTGGTGAGGACTCTCTTCCTGGCTTGCAGATGGCCACCTTCTTCCTGTGTCCTCACATGGCCTTTCCTTCATGTGCTTGAAGAGAGAAAGAGAGAACTCCGGTACCTCTTCCTTTTCTTTTTTTTTTCTTTTTTTAAAATAGAGATGTGGTTTCACCATGTTGGCCAGGATGGTCTTGATCTCTTGACCTCGTGATCTGCCCTCCTCGGCCTCCCAAAGTGCTGGGATTACAGGCGTGAGCCACCGTGCCCAGCCTCTTTTCCTCTTCTTATAAGGACACCAGTCTTATCAGATTAAGGCCTCACTCTGATGAGACCCCTTGTAACTTTTATTACCTCTTTTTCTTTTTCTTTTGAGACGGAGTCTCAGTCTGTTGCCTAGGCTAGAGTGCAGTGGCGTGATCTCTGCTCACTACAACCTCTGCCTCCCGGGTTCCAGTGATTCTCCTGCCTCAGCCTCTCCAGTAGCTAGGACTACAGGCACGTGCCACCACGCCCATCTAATTTTTTGTAATTTTTTTTTTAGTGGAGACTGGGTTTCACTGTGTTATCAGGATGGCCTCGATCTCCTGACCTTGTGATCCGCCCACCTTGGCCTCCCAAAGTGCTGGGATTACAGGTGTGAGCCACCGCACCCGGCCCTTCATTATCTCTTTAAAGACCCTATGTCTAAATACAGTCACATTAGGGGTGAGGACTTCAACATTTTCATTTGGAAGCGCACAATTCAGTCCAAAATGGGACAAAGGAAAAACATTCAACACACAGCCAGCCTGTGGGCTCCCAAGGTACATAGGGACTCACAGACCCTTCAGGAATGGGGGCTCGGTCTCCCCATTAGCTTGTAGATCAAGGACAGGAGGACTGGAGTGGGGCGTGCTGGGCTGCACGCAGTGGCTAATTCATGTACGGATGGGGTGTTCGGGGATGGCTGTGAGAAGCCCCCCAAAGGTGCAATTCAAGCAGGACAATGTTCCCGAGTTAAAGATCATCCCCACCTCCAGGTCATGGATTCCCAGCCCCCTCTGCCCATCAAGGTTGTCCAGAGGCAGCTGCCTAAGGAACAAGAAAGCCCCAGTGGGTGGTGCTTCAGCCCAGCTCTCCACCTCTCCAAGTCCAGGCTCAGCAGACAGGGGTGAGTGCTTGCTGGTTCTATATTTGGTCAGGAGGAGGATTTCCTGTCCTTGAAAAAATTCCTGAGATCCTGGGAAGATGTGAAAGCCATGGCAATTTGATGGGGGTGGGGAGGGAAGGAATCAGACAGCTCAGCTCAAATCAGAGAAGGACAACCAGGACTCCAAGTTGCAAATTCTGACTGCAAAACCAGAAGCTTGCAATGGAGCCCCGCCCCCCAGAGAGGCAGGAGAGCGCGGTAGGTGCATACTTAGATTCAATCCAGTAGTCCAGGTGCGGTGGCTCATCCCTGTAATCCCAGCACTTTGGGAGGCAAGGCAGGTGGATCACTTGAGGTCAGGAGTCCAAGAGCAGCCTGGGCAACATGATGAAACCCCATATCTACTAAAAGTAGAAAAATTAGCTGAGTGTGGTGGTGGGCACCTGTCATCCCAGCTACTTGGGAGACTGAGGCAGGAGATCACTTGAACCTGGGAGGCAGAGGCTCCAGTGAGCTGAGATCACACCACTGCACTCCAGCCTGAGTGACAGCGAGAATCCATCTCAAAAAAAAAAAAAAAGGGCCGAGCAAGGTGGCTCACACCTGTAATCCTAGCACTTAAGGAGGCAGAGGCAGGCAGATCACTTAAGGCCAGGAGTTTGAGACCAGCCTGGCCAATATGGTGAAACTCTGTCTCTACTAAAAATACAAAAGTTAGCTGGGCATGGTGGCAGGCACCTGTAGTCCCAGCTACTTGGGAGGCTAAAGTTCTGCTTGAACTCAGGAGGCAGAGGTTGCAGTGAGCCAAGATCATACCACTGCACTCCAGCCTGGGTGACGGAGTGAGACTGTCTCAAAAAAAAAAAAAAGCAAAAATTAGCCAGACATGGGAGCGTTTGCCTGTACTTCCAGCTACACGGGAAGCTGAGGTGGGAGAATCCCTCGAGCCTGGGAGGTTACAGTGAGCTATGATCACACCACTGCTCTTCAGCCTGGGAGATACAGCAAGACTCTGACTCAAAAAATAAGAAAAAAAAGACAAAGACAAAACATATATCTGCTTTCTAAGGAAGAGAACTGTAGGGGGGCCAGAGCAGAAACAGGGGTCAAGGAGGAGGTGAGTCCAGTGGTCTGAGCTACAACCCCCAACGTGGCCACAATTAAGACTGACAATACCAAGTGTTGGCATGACGTGGAGGAACTGGAATGCTCATCCCCTGCTGGTTTGCGTGTGAAATGGCACAACCACTTTAGAAAACAGTATTTATTTATTAATTATTTTTTTGAGACAGAGTCTCTCTCTGTCGCCCAGGCTGGAGTGCAGTGGCGCAATCTCGGCTCACTGCAGCATCTGCCTCCCAGGTTCAAGTGATTCTCCTGCCTCAGCCTCCGGAGTAGCTGGGACTGCAGGTACACACCACCACGCCCAGCTAATTTTTGTATTTTTAGTAGAGATGGGGTTTCACCATGTTGGCCAAGATGGTCTCGATCTCTTGACCTCATGATCTGCCCACCTCGGCCTCCCAAAGTGCTGGGATTACAGGTGTGAGCCACTGAGCCTGGCCAGGATGGAGTAATTCTTAGCAACAAAAAGGAGCAAACTACTGATTCACGTAATGTTGATAAATCTCAGGATGTGTGATGCTGAGTGGAAGAGAGACCACACCGTGTGATTTTATTTGTCTGAAATTTTGCAAAAGGCTCAATGAATCTAGGGTGATAGAAATCAGAATAGTAGCCGGATGCAATGGCTCACGCCTATAATCCCAGCACTTTGGGAGGTTAAAGTGGGCAGATCAGTTGAGGCTAGGTCTTCAAGACCAGCCTGGCCAACATGTCAAAACCCCATCTCTACAAAAATTACAAAAATTAGCCAGGTGTGGTGGCGTGTGCCTGTAATTCCAGCTACTTGGGAGGCTGAGGCATGAGAATTGATTGAACCTGGGAGGTAGAGGGTACAGTGAGGCAGGATGGCACCACTGCACTCCAGCCTGGGCAAAAGAGAAAAACTGTCACACACACACACAAACACACACACACACACACACACACACACACAAAGAATTCAGAATAGTGGGCCTGATCCAATGGCTCATACCTGTAATCTCAGCATTTTGGGAGGCTGAGACAGGAGTTCAACACCACCCTGGGTAACAGCGAGATCCTGTTTGTCTCTACAAAACATACAAAACTTAGCTTGGCTTGGTGGTGAGGGCCTATAGTTCCAGCTACTTGGACGCTGAGGCAGGAGGATCACTTGTGCCCAGGAGGCAGAGGCTGCAGTGAGCTATGGTTGCACCCCTGCACTCCAGCCTGGGCAACAGAGCAAGATCCTGTCTCTACAAAGAAAGGAAACAAAGAAATCAGAGAAGGGGTAGTGGGTGGGGAACGCATGAAGGGAGATTGATTTCTGGGCCGTCTGGATGGAAATTTTCCTTACTTTGATGGGGTGGGGGCACGGGGTCGTGCATGCAAATAACATGAGCAGGCTTGGGACTTCACCGCATGTAAATTTACCCTCAATAAAGTTCCAGGAAAAGTAATTCCAACTCCAGCGACCGGATTCTGGGCTCAGTTCGGAGGCTGGCCTGTAAGCCTTGCCTGTGGGTGGCATGTGGGGGTGACAGGAAACCCCCGGGCCTCCCCACTTTAGGAGAGGGGAACCTCACCCTTGCCCCCATCCCAGATGAGCGGGCAGATCTAAAAGCTTCCCTGCGGTGGCTCAGGCGCTCGATAGCAGACTCCCAGGCTCCGTTTCTGCCTGCCCGGCAGCCGGGGGTCCTTCCCGCCAGCCCAGCCCCTGGGAGGGAACCCGAGCCGGGCGGTGCCTCCTCCGCACACCCGGCTCAGCTCTCCCTCCCTGGATGCCCCTCCTCTTCCATCCCCAGAAGTCGCAGCCACTGAGATTCCCCTTGTCCCAAAGGCTGGAGGGGAAGACCCCGGCGGGGGCGCTTTGGAGGCTGGACCATCGTGGGGTTTGTCTGTGCCGTTTTCCCCCATTCGAGAGTTACCAGGGCCAGGTGCAGTGGCTCAGGCCTGCAAGCCCAGCACTTTGGGAGAGCAAGAAAGGAGGATCGCTTGAACCCAGGAGCAATATGGTAACCCCAGGCAATATGGTAAGACCCCATCACTATATTTAAAAAGGAAAAAAAAAAGAGGCTGGGCTTGGTGGCTCACACCCGTAATCCCAACACTTTGAGAGGCTGAGGCGGGTGGATCACCTGAGGTCAGGAGTTCGAGACCACCCTGGCCAACATAGCGAAACCCTGTCTCTACTAAAAATACAAAAATTAGCCGGGCTTGGTGGTGCACCTGTAGTCCCAGCTACTCAGGAGGCTGAGGCAGGAGAATTGCTTGAACCCGGGAGGCGGAGGTTGCAGTGACCAATATCTCATCACTGCACTCCAGCCTGGGCGACAGAGCAAGACTCTGTCTCGAAAATACACACGCATACACACATGTACATACATGAGTTCACACATATACGCTATTTTTTTTTTTTTTTTTGAGACAAGGTCTCACTTTGTTGCCCAGGCTGGAGTGCAGTAGCGTGCAATGATGGCTCACTACAACCTCTAGGGTCAAGTGATACTCCCACCTCCGCCCCCCAGTAGCTAGGACTTCAGAGGCATGCCACCACACCTAGCTAATTTTTGTATTTTTTGTAGAAATGGGGTTTCACCACATTGCCCAGCCTGGTCTCGAATTCCTGGGCTCATGCGATCCACCTGCCTTGGCCTCCCAAAGTGCGAGGATAACAGATGCACACATATAAACTACAACTGCTAATGGAGATAAAAATCAAGCTAGAGAGCCAGGCACAGTGGCTCACGCCTGCAATCCCAGCACTTTGGGAGGCCGTGGTGGGTGAATCTCCTGAGGTCAGGAGTTCGAGACCAGCCTGAGATGGTGAAACCCCATCGCTACTAAAAATACAAAAAAAAAAAAAAAAAAAAAAAAAAAATAGGCAGGCGTGGTGGCACATGCCTGTAATCCTAGCTACTTGGGAGGCTGAGGCAGGAGAATCGCTTGAACCCGGGAGGTGAAGCTTGCAGTGAGCCGAGATTGCACCATTGCACTCCAGCCTTCCAGCCTGGGCCACAAGAGCAAAACTCCATCTCAAAAAACAATAATAATTAAATAAATAAAGCTAGTGAACTGGAAATACCACTTTCCCTGTCTCCCTTCATCCTTTTCTTAGACACTCTCTAGACACCCTTGTTACCGAGAGTCCAGGTTACATTAACCAGAACCTTAAAGAGAAAAATACTGTAATTGTGAAAACGACCAGCCTTTTAAAACGGAACAAAACAGACTGGAAGATATCAGAACCCCCTGCACAGTGAACGTGTGACTATGACTTCCTGAAACTTTTGTCTTAGTTCTGAACGTGGGTAGACCTGTGTTGTAATGTAAAAAATTAATTCTTTGATTCATGATCAAAGTGCTTGAAATATGTGGTTATATGTGGTGTTTGAATTTTTTTTCAATTAATATATCGCAGAGGTCATGCTGTGTCAATGAATATAAGTTTTAGCACTTTCATTTTCATTTTTATTTTTGAGATGGAGTCTCACTCTGTTGCCCAGGCTGGAGTGCAGTGACGCAATCTCAGCTCACTGCAACCTCCGCCTCCTGGGTTCAAGCAATTCTCGTGTCTCAGCCTCTGGAGTAGCTGCGATTACAGTCATGTGCCACCACGCCCGGTTAATTTTTTGTATTTTTAGTAGAGACGGGGTTTCACCATGTTGGTCAGGCTGGTCTTGAACTCCTGACTTTGTGATCTGCCAGCTTCGGCCTCCCAAAGTGCTGGGATTACAGGCATGAGCCACCGCACCCAGCCTTAAAGCTTAATGATGATAATAGCAGGCACCCTCTGTGTGCCTGGCAGAAGGCTAACTAAGCATTTCACACACTTTGCCTCACAGAGTCATGAGAGGCCTATTTTACCAATGAGAAAATCCAGGAATGGTAACAATAAATTATGTAGCTTACTTAGGTTACACAGCCTGAAGGTGATGAAGCCAGAATTCGAACCCTGGCCGTCTGATTCCAGAGCTCTTAACCACCCTGTGTTAGTTACTCTTTATAGTTCTTTGCCTATTTGACTGATTATCTCCCTGAAATAAATTCCTAGAGGTGGATTTGCTGGGTCAGAGAATCCACACACGTGAAGGTTTAATACTAATATCTAGAACACCCTCCTGAGAAAGTTGTATTGTGGCTGGGCATGGTGGTGCACATCTGTAATCCTAGCACTCTGGGTGGCAGAGGAGGGAGGATCAGCCGAGCTCGAGAGTTTGAGACCAGCCTGTGCAACATCATGAGACCTAATTAAAAAAAATTTTTTTTTAATTAGCTGGGTATGGTGACGTGTAGTTGGAGTGAGCTATTTGGGAGGCTTCCTTGAGGAAGGAAGGAGGTGGGAGGTGGGAGGATTCCTTGAGCCTAGGAGGTTGAGGCTGCAGTGAGCCATGACTGCGCTGCTGCACTCCAGCATGGGTGACATAGGGAGACCCTATCTCAAAAAATAATTTTTAAAAAGTTGTGTCAATTTAAACTCCCATGAATGACCATGCTCAAGTGTGCATTCCCAAAACTTCACACACATTCCTAAGTGTGACAAATAAAGGTGATTCTTCAGCTGAATGGTCAGATTGAGCATCTTTGCAGAGGTTTGTTAAGCTTTCATCATTCCTTTGTGAACCCCCTATTCAAGCCCTGTGCCAATTTCACATTCAGTATGTTCTTATTGATTCATAGGTGCTTTTTGTATATTAAGGCTCTTAATAATTTGTCTGCCATAAATGTGGCAAACAATCTAATATTCCTTTATCTTTTCTTTTACTTTTTTTTTCTTGAAACAGAGTCTCACTCTGTTGCCCAGGCTAGAGTACAGTGAGGTATGATGATACCTCACTGCAATCACTGCAGCCTTAAACCTCCTGGGCTCAAGCCATCCTCCTGCCTCAGCCTCCTGAATAGCTGGGACTACAAGTGCGTGACACTATGCCCAGATAAGTTTTAAAAAATTATATTTGCAGGCTGGGCACAGTGGCTCGTGCCTGCAATCCCAGCACTTTGGGAGGCCAAGGCAAGCAGCTCACCTGAGGTCAGGAGTTCAAGACCAGCCTGACCAACATGGTGAAATCTCATCTCTACTAAAAATACAAAATTAGCCAGGCGTGGTGGCGCATGCCTGTAATCCCAGTTACTTGGGAGGCTGAGGCAGCAGAATCTCTTGAACCCGGGAGGCAGAAGTTGTGGTGAGCTGAAATCACGCCATTGTACTCCAACCTGGGCGACAAGAGTGAAACAGTGAAACTCTGTCTCAAAAACCAAAACACAAGAAAGAAAAAATAAACAATTATTTTTGTAGACATGGGATCTCACTGTGTTGCCCAGGCTGCCAATCTCCTCTGATCTGGGCCTCCTTTGAATGTCCAGCTAGATCTCTACCATATTCCACCTTTCTCCTCACCCACTCTTTTTTTTTTTCTTGAGACAGAGTCCTGCTCTGTCGCCCAGACTGGAGTGCACTGGCACAATCTCGGCTCACTGCAGCCTCCACCTCCCAGGTTCAAGTGATTCTCCTGCCTCAGCCTCCCCAGTAGCTGGGACTACAAGCACTCACCACCACACCCAGCTAATTTTTGTATTTTCAGTAGAGACGGGGTTTCACCATGTTTGCCAGGCTGGTCTCGAACTCCTGATCTCAAGTGATCCACCCACCTTGACCTCCCAAAGTGCTGCAATTACAGGTGTGAGCCACCACACCTGGCCCTCACCCACTCTTTAAAATATCCTACCAAAGTCTATGGTTTATCTGTGCCTCAGTGTCCCCATCTGTAAAATGAGGATAATTGCCAGGCGTGGTGGCTCATGCCTGTAATCCAAGCACTTTGGAGGCCAAGGCGGGCGGATCACCTGAGGTCAGGAGTTCAAGACCAGCCTGACCAACATGGTGAAACCCCGTCTTTAAAAAAAAAAAAAAGAAAGAAAGAAAAAGAAAAATGAGGATAATTTTAAGGATCACCTGAGTTAGCATCTGTGAAGGGGTCAGTGTCCCCATCTGTAAAATGAGGATAATTTTAAGGATCACCTGAGTTAGCATCTGTAAAGGGGTTAGAATGATACCTGGCACATAGTAGGTATTCAATAAACGGCATTGCTGATATGGTTCCACTGATGGCTGTATTATTATTAGGAATAAAATGTGGGATAGAAAAACGTGGCTCTGGACACCTGGAACCAGCCCTAGGGGCAGGCGAGGCTCTGCACAGGCTCCTTCCCCTATGCCATGTGGAAGGACCCTCTGGGGGGAAACTGAGGCACTGACAACCCTCTGCCTTCCCAGCCCTGAGTCCTTCTCACCCATGCCTGAAGCCTCAGAGGCCGACAAGGTGCCCCAAGGGAAAGCGACACTTCTGAACTGCGCTGCCTGGCACAATTACCGTTTTCATCCTCATTAAACTACATTTTCATTCTAATTAGAGTTTTGCCGCCTCCCAGAGAGAAGGCCCGATTACTTTTCAGCATCATTACCACTGGCTCCCTCCCTGCTTTCCTCCTCCTCGGCCCGGGGTTCCAGCTACACCAGGGCATTCTCTCTCTCTCTCTTTCTTTCTCTCTCTCTCTCCTTCCAGAGAGAAGCAACAGAACATTCATTGCCTACTGGCTGCCAGGTTTGATGCTGGGAACCTCCCCCCACAGCCTCTTCGCCTTATCTTGGCCTGGTCTAATTTCCCCCCAACACTGACTCCTTTTTGGTTTTGTTTTGTTGAGACAGAGTCTTACTCTGTCGCCCAGGCTGGAGTGCAGTAGCGCAATCTTGGCTCACTGCAACCTCTGCCTCCCCAGTTCAACCAATTCTCCTGCCTCAGCCTCCTGAGTAGCTGGGATTACAGGCATTTGCCACCACGCCTGGCTAATGTGTGTGTGTGTGCATGTGTGCGTTTTTTTTTTTTTTTTTTTTTAGTAGAGACGGAGTTTCAACATGTTGTCCATGCTGGTCTCGAACTCCTGACCCCAAGTGATCCGCCTGCTTCGGCTTCTCAAAGTGCTGGGATTACACATATGAGCCACCGTGCCCGGCGCCCTTGGAACATGCTCTATACTTTACTCATTCTTTTTATCCTCTGTCTTCCCTTTCCCAGAATGTCAACACCCACTCATGTCCCCAAAGCACTCCTGAGTACAGACCCCAGAGCTTCTAACGACCAGCTCCCGAGAACTGGCTCTGGCTGCTGGGTGGGTGGAAAGCGCCATGACTCACACCTGTAATCTCAGCACTTTGGGAGGCTGAGGTGGGTGGATCACCTAAGATCAGGAGATGGACACCAGTCTGGCCAACACAGAGAGACCCCCATCTCTACTAAAAGTACAAAAATTAGCCAGTTGTGGTGGCAGGTGCCTGTAATCCCAGGTACTCAGGAGGCAAGGCTGGAGAATAGCTTCAACCCGGGAGGCGGAGGTTGCAGTGAGCTGAGATTGTACCCCTGCACTCCAGCCTGGGCAACAAGTGAGAAACTCCATATTCCAAAAATGAAAGGGCCAGGCGCGGTGGCTCACACCTGTAATCCCAACACTTTGGGAGGATGAGGCAGGCGGATCACCAGGTCAAGAGATCGAGACCATCCTGGCCAACATAGTGAAACCCCGTCTCTACTAAAAAACACAACAACCACCAGCCTCAGTGGCTCACGCCTGTAATCCCAGCACTTTGGGAGGCCAAGGGAGGTGGATCACCTGAGGTCAGGAGTTCGAAACCAGACTTGACCAACAAGATGAAATCCTGTCTCCACTAAAAACACAAAAATTAGCTGGGTATGGTGGCAGGCCCCTGTAATCCCAGCTATTCGGGAGGCTGAGACAGACAGGAGAAGTGCTTGAAGCCAGGAGGTAGAGGTTGCAGTGAGCCAAGATTGTGCCACTGCACTCCAGCCTGGGCAACAGAGCGAGACTCCCTCTCAAAAAAACAAAAACAAAAAAACAACAAAAACTAGCTGGGCATAGTGGCACGCACCTGTAGTCCCAGCTACTTGGGAGGCTGAGGCAGGAGAATTGCTTGAACCTGGGAGGCGGAGGTTGCAGTGAGCCGAGTTTGCATCACTGCACTCCAGCCTGGCGCCTGGAGACAGAGCAAGACTCTGTCTCAAAAAAAAAAAAAAAAAAAGAAAGAAAAGAAACACTCTCCTGGAGCAGCCCTTAAGCAATGGCTGATGGGAGTAGGTGGATAAATATCCCAGCTCCTTCACCCCTCGGTGGGAACCCTCTGAAGAGTGTGCTCTATTTGGTTTCAGCAATTCTCCAGCAAAATTGAGTTGCTTAAGGTGGAAACTGGCTCATCAACACCCTTCACTGGCTACCTGCCCTTCCCTTCCTCACTCTCCTTCCCCTACCCATGCTTACGGAGATCATCTCTCAGATCAACCAGAGCCTAGATCTCCTGGCCCATTTGTAGTTCAGGCAAACCACATCTCAGAGAGGGAGTCAACACCTAAGGAACAGGTTAAGAAAGCCTCTGCAAGGCCAGGCCCGGTGGCTCATGACTGTAATCCAGTGATTTGGGAGGCAGAGCCAAGAAGATCATTTGAGGCCAAGAGTTCAAGACCAGCCTGGGCAACATGGTGAAACCCCATCTCTACTAAAAATACAAAAATTAGCCAGGCATGGTGGCTTATGCCTGTAGTCCTAGCTAGTTGGGAAGCTTAGGCAGGAGAATCACTTGAACACAGGAGGCAGAGGCTGCAGTGAGCCCAGATCATGTCGCTACACTCCAGTCTGGGCAACAAAGCGAGACTTTGTGTTTAAAAAAAAAACAAAAAAAAAAAACAGCCTGAGCATCAGATCGAGATCCCATTTCTTAAGAAAAAAAAAGAGCTGAGCATGGTAGTGCATGCCTGTAGCCCAGCTATTCAGGAGGCTGAGGTGGGAGGATCACTTGAGCCCAGGAGTTTGAGGCTGCAGTGAGCTATGATTGCACCACTGCACTCCAGCCTGGGTGACAGAGAGAGACAGAACTCATCTCTTAAAAAAAATAAAAAACAGGCCGGGCGCAGTGGCCCACACCTGTAATCCTAGCACGTTGGGAGGCCGAGGCGGGTGGATCACCTGAGGTCAGGAGTTCAAGACCAGCCTGGCCATCATGGTGAAATCCCATCTTTAAAAATAAAAATAAAAATAAAAATAAATTTAAAAAGCCTCCACACCTCTCTCATTCTAAACAAAACCACTATTATGACCAGGATGCAGCATTGCTGGGCAGCTATGACGCGTATTTGAAATAAATGCTTACAGAGGTTCCATGTGGAAGGGGGTATAACCTGCGCAGCACTTTTGGGGAGTGGCTTGGCAGAGTGCTTTAAAATGTGAAGTTCAGCCGGGCACGGTGGCTCTGCCTGTAATCAGGGTACTTTGGGAGGCTGAGGCAGGTGGATCACTTCATGTCAGGAGTTCGGGACCAGCCTGGCCAACATGGTGAAACCCCATCTCTACTAAAATGACAAAAATTAGCTGGGCTTGGTAACATGAGCTTGTATTCCCAGCTACTCGGGAGGCTGAGACAGGAGAATCACTTGTACCTGGGAGGCAGAGGATGCAGTGAGCCAAGATCGCACCAGTGCACTCCAGCTTGAGCAACTGTGTGAGACTCTGTCTCAAAAAAAAAAAGTGATCTGCTGGGCGCAGTGGCTCACGCCTTTGGGAGGCCAAGGAGGGTGAATTGCCTGAGCTCAGGAGTTCTAGACCAGCCTGGTCAACACAGTGAAACCCCGTCTCTACTAAAATACAAAAAATCAACCAAGCATGGCAGCGTTCACCTGTAATCCCAGCTACTCGGGAGGCTGAGACAGGAGGATCAGCTGAACCTGGGAAGTGGAGATTGCAGTGAGCTGAGATTGCATCACTGCACTCCAGCCTGGGCGACAGAGTGAGACTCTACCTCAAAAAAAAGAAAAGAAAAGAAAAGAAAGATGGCCGGGTGAGGTGGCTCAAGCCTGTAATCCCTGCACTTTGGGAGACCGAGGTAGGGGGATCACTTGAGGTCAGGAGTTCGAGACCAGCCTGACTAACATGGTGAAACCCCATCTCAAAAAAAAAAATTATTTTAATATGAAGAAAAAAGAAAAAAAAAAGTGATCTGCAGCCAGATACAGTAGTTCACGCCTGTAATCCCAGCAGTTTGGGAGGCCAAGGTGTGAGGCTTGCTTGAGCCCAGGGTTCAAGACTAGCCTGGGCAACATAACAAAACCCGGTCTCTACAAAAAATACACAAAGTTAGCAGGCATGGTGGTGCTCACCTGTAGTCGTAGCTGCCTGGGAGACTGAGGTGGGAGGATCCCCTGAGCCCTGGAGGTTGAGGCTACAGTGAGCTATGATTGCATCACTGCACTCCAGCCTGGACGCCAGAGCAAGACCCTGTCTCAAAAAAAAAAAAAGTAAATATATAAATAAAGACACCAGTCATGGTGGATTTAGGACCCACCCTGGTCCAATGGGACCACACATTAACTTAACTGATTACATTCACAAAGGGGATGTTTCCAAATCAGTTCACATTCATGGGAACCAGGGGTTAGGACTTCAACATACGGTTGGTTGTTTTTTTGTTTGTCTGTTTTCTAAGAGACAGGGTTTCACCATGTTGGCCAGGCTGGACTTGAACTCCTGACCTCAAGTGATCAGCCCACCTCGGCCTCCCAAAGTGCTGGGATTACAGGTGTGAGCCACCACGCCCGGCCTTTGTTTGTTTTTTGAGAGTCTTGCTCTGTCGCCTAGGCTGGAGTGCCGTGACACGATGTCTGCTCACTGCAACCTCCACCACCTGGGTTCAAGCAATTCTTGTGCCTCAGCTTCTTGAGTAGCTGGGTCTAGAGGCGCCCGCCCCCACGCCCAGCTGATTTTTGTATTTTTGGGAGAGACAGGTTTCCTCATGTTGCCCAGGCTGGTCTCGAACTCCTGAAATCAATCCACGTCATGCTTAGCACCACCATGCTCAGCTAATTTTGTGTATTTTTTGTAGAGACAGGGTTTTGCTATGTTGCCCAGGCGGTCTTGAACCCCTGGGCTCAAGCAATCCACCCACCTCAGCCTCCCAAAATGCTGGGATTACGGGCGTGAGCCACCGCGCTCAGCCTTCTGCTTTTTGTTGTTGTTTGTTTGTTTGCAATAGAGGTAGGGTCTTGCTATGTTGCCCAGACTGACCTCAAACTCCTGGCCTTGAGCAATCCTCCTGCCTCAGCCTCTCAAATGATAGCCTGGGAACGAGCATGAGCCACCGCACCTGACTCCACATATTTTTTTTTTTTTGAGACAGAGTCTCGCTCTGTCACCCAGGCTGGAGTGCAATGGCACGATCTCAGCTCACTGCAACCTCTGCCTCCCAGGTTCAAGCGATTATCCTGCCTCAGCCTCCTGAGTAGCTGGGATGACAGACACCTGCTACCACACTTGGCTGATTTTTTGTATTTTTAGTAGAGAAGGGGTTTCATCATGTTGGCCAGGCTGGTCTTGAACTCCTGGCCTAAAGTGATCCGCCCACCTGGGCCTCCTAAAGTGCTGGGATTACAGGCGTGAGCCACCACACCTGGCTGATAGCCCCATTTTACAGACAGAAAACTGATACCCAGGTACATCGAGTCCTGTGTGCAGATCACGCTGCTGGTAAGAGGCAGAGCTGGTCTCAGTGGCTGCTGAGCCGTGACGTGTGTGTGACATGAAACGCACATGGCCATTTATGTATTCCAACAACCTTGCAAGGCAGAAGCGAGTAAGCAACTTGCCTGAGGTCAGGCGGGTGACAGAGCAGGGACTGGAGCCTTGGAAGGCGACCATGGGACCCTCTGCGGGGACCACTGGCTCCATCTCCTGGGCGGTGGAGTGAGGGTCTCTTTCAGTGCAAATAGCCATAGGGAGAAACAGGGGCTGCAGCCTAGTCCCCCGAGATTGGGCCAGGGAGAAGCCCTGACTGGTTAAGATCTGCCAGGTAGGCTGGGTGCAATGGCTCACAAACTGTAATCCCAGCACTTTGGGAGGCTGAGGCGGCGGGGGGATCGCTTGAGCCCAGGAGTGCGAGACCAGCCTGGGCGACATGGCGAGATCCCATCTCAAAAAACCAAAAAAAAAAAAGATGTAGGCTGCCCACAGGCCCTGCTCTTGGTCCCTGCGGCAACTGCCACGCATCAGGGACCCAAGTTAGTTTCTAGGTATTTCAGAGTCAGGATCCACCGGAGCGGCTCTCACCGCACAGGGGGTTATTAATTAATGCTAATTAATATCTGTGTTCACAGAGCCAGCCAGGCCCCTGGGCCTGGAGCATCCCCAGGAGAAAAGTACAAGAAACCCAGCACCCTACCAAGCAGCAGGGATTATTCAGACACCCAAGGGCTCGTTCACCCAGGGCCAGCTGGGAAGGACTCATAGTGACCAGAAGGGGAAACTGAGGCACTACTGAGGACCAACAGTCCTGGAGAGCTTTAAGAATGGCTGCCATTTGAGGCCAGGCACGGTGGCTCACGCCTGTAATCCCAACACTTTGGGAGGCCGAGGCAGGCGGATCACTTGAGGTCAGGAGTTCGAGACCAGCCTGGTCAACATGGTGAAACCCTGTCTCTACCAAAAATACAAAAATTAGCCAGGCATGGTGGCACACACCTGTAATCTCAACTGCTTGGGAGGCTGAGGCAGGAGAATCTCTTGAACCCAGGAGGCAGGAGGCAGAGGTTGCAGTGAGCTGAGATTGCACCACTGCACTCCAGTCTGGGCGACAGAGTGATACCCTGTCCCCTCAACCACCACACACACACAAGAATGGTTGCCATTTGAAAGGAACAAAGAAATGGGCCTTGGAGATCCAGAGCCATCAGCTTCCACATGAGCTCTGGCCCCACCCCAGCCTCAGCTTCCTCATTGGTAAATGGGAACATGAATTCCTTTCCTTATACGTAGTAGACATAAGAACTCATTCAGCAGTTATGCATGTAAAACACTTTGCAGATAATCAGTTTCCAATAGGTGTTAACTCCCTTTCCCTGACTGTCGTCCGCCACCTTGTGCCTCAGTTTCCCTCTTAAGCATACAAGCAGCCGGCAGGGCTTTGAGGCTACCCTCTGGGAGGGCTCCAGACAAGGCGCCTTGACTCAGACCTCGGGGCAAGTACGAAAAATCACTTCAACTCGGCCTCATTAATAACACAGCTGCATCCGGGCGCAGTGGGTCACATCTGTAATCCCAGCACTTTGGGAGGCTGAGGTGGGCAGATCACGAGGTCAGGAGTTCAAGACTAACCTGGTCAACATGGCGAAACCCCATCTCTACTAAAAATACAAAAATCAGCCGCGCATGGTGGCGCGTGCCTGTAATCCCAGCTACTCAGGAGGTTGAGGCAGGGGAATTGCTTGAGCCAGGATCCGGGAGGCGGAGGTTGCAGTGAGCTAAGATCACACCACTGCACTCCAGCCTGGGCTAGAGTGAGACTCTGTCTCAAAAAAAATAATAAAAAATAAAAAAAAATAAACCACAGTCGCTAATGTGTCAGTAAGACAGTTCCCTGGCCCCTGATTAAAAACAGAAGTTTCCCCCACATTCGTGGAGACGGAGCAGAAGGGAAAACAAAGACAAGCACACTCGTGCCAGATAAATACAGACGCAAACACATGCACGGCAGATAAACACACGCTGGCACACCAAATATACACACAGCCGGCTGCAGACATCCGGGTGGGCTCATACAGCCCGGCTTACATAGCTCAGAGACCCCCAGGAACAGCTGCACAAAAAGGCAAAGAAACCGCTGCAGAGATGTCCCCCCGGACCCTGGCCACATCTGGGACCTGATCACTTCAGTGTACATGACCAGGAGACAGAAGTGGGAGAAATTAACATCTCTGGGAGGAGCCTTGAGCCAGAGATGGAATGAGTTGGTGGATAAATACCCCAGCTCTCTCCCCAGCAGATGCCTAATCCACAGTCTCCCGGAGACCCTGGGAGGGATCAGGGTCCAGTTTTTCGTGGTGACAACCTGTTTGATATCCCTTGTCGTCTCTCTTCTCCCCTCCTCAGGTTTCCTGTGTTCATTTTCCAAATTAACCACTTACCTTCCAATCCCTGTATCAGGGGTCTGTTTCTGACCTGCATGTGCACCTCCCAGAAGTATATACACCTACGGGTCTCAATGAAGGTGACTCTGTTCCCCAGGGGACATTTGGTGATGTCTGAAGGTATTTCTGGCTGTAAAATTGGTGCAGGGGGCCGGGCACAGTGGCTCATGCCTGTAATCCCAGCACTATGAGAGACCAAAGGGGGCAGATCACTTGAGGTGAGGAGTTCTAGACCAGCCTGGCCAACATGATGAAAACTCCCTCTCTACCAAAGATACAAAAATTAACCAGGCCTGTCATCCCAGCTACTTGGGAGGCTGAGGTGGGAGAATCACTTGAACTTGGGAGGCAGAGGTTGCAATGAGCCAAGACTGTGCCACTGCACTCCAGCCTGGGTGACAGAGCGAGACCCTGTCTCAAAAAAACAAAACCAAAAACGGGCTGACTCTAGTCTCACACAGGCCTGGTGTCTCCAGTCCCAGGCTTGCTATTTTCTGGCTCTACGAACCTGGGTGAGCCACATCGCCTCCCCAAGCCTCAGTTTCCCCATCTGTAAAACGGGGATTCACCTATTCACCATTCCACAAATGTGCACCCAGGACCCAGTGACATCAAGCGCTGCGCCCAGCTCTAACCTATATAAAGTTAAGTCATAACGCGAACATGGTAAGTGCGTTCTCCTCCTCCAGGCGTGGAGCTGCTGAACTAGTTTTGGGAATGGGGAATCAGAGCGTGCGTGGACAGACAGAGGGAGGAAGCCCTCAGCTGCCCGGGCCCTGCAGCCCACCACCCCTATTCTCAGATCCCCCTCATTTGACCAAAAAGCCCTTATATCTGGAGGTGTGACCGCAAGCAGGGTCCCGGGGCTTGGCGTCCACATCCAAGCCAGGAACTGACCCCAGCAGGCAGACAGGGGAGGGGGCTAAACGCTCGGATTTTCCCACCTCCGCTTCCCGCCGCTGCAGCGCGGGGAGCGAGCGCCACCTGTAGGCCGCTAAGGGGAGGTGCGTGCGAGTCCGGGGAAGTGAATGGTCGCCCCCGTTTCTCCCCGACCCAGGGCGCCTCGGGACCCCCAGGAGTTTGGGAAGCAGCTCTCATCTCTTAAATTCTCCTCCACATCCCGCTTTTCCCAGCTGCGATTTCCCAGCTAGAACCTGTCATCCATATATTCATGCAACATTTATTGAGCACCTACTGTGTGTATTGAGCAAACCTAGAGCATTACTGTAGGTTTTAGAGTACACAGAAGAAACAGAACAGGCCTGCTCCGGCCTGTAACCCTAGCCACTCAGGAGGCTGAGGCGGGAGGATCACTTGAGGCCAGGAGGTGGAGGCTGCAGCGAGCCATGATTGCACCACTGCACTCCACCCTGGGCAACAGAGCACGACCCTGTCTGTAAAAGTAAAAAGGCAGCAGGTGCAGTGGCTCATCCAGGCGGTCGCTCACGCCTGTAATTCCAGTACTTTGGGAGGCCAAGGCGGGCAGATCACGAGGTCACCAGTTCGAGACCAGCCTGGCCAACTTGGTGAAACCCTCTCCCTACTAAAAATACAAAACTTAGCTAGGCATGGTGATGGGCACCTGTAATACCAGCTACTCAGGAGGCTGAGGCAGGGGAATTGCTTGAACCTGGGAGACGGAGGTTGCAGTGAGCTGAGATCACACCACTGCACTCCATCCTGGGCGAAAGAGCAAGACTCCATCTCAAAAAAAAAGGAAAAGGAAACAGAACAGACAAACCTCCATACCCTTCTGGAGCTTACAGTCCTTGGAAGAGAGAAGAGACAGGAGGACAATGGCCTGCAAGGTTACTGCTGGTTGTGGTGAGTGATCAAAAGGAGAAGGTATATAAAGAGATGTAACTGATGTGCCTGCTGTGGGTAGAGCAGGTGGAGCGGGCTCTGAGGAAGTGACACTTGACCTGAGGCCTGAGAAGAATAAAGCCTCAGCCACGCTGAGTCTGGACCAGGCTTTCCAGTGGAAGGTGCAGCCAGCGCAAAGGCCCTGCGCCAGCAAGGAGCTTGGGTGTTGGACAGCGGGAAAGGCCACAGTGGCCAGAGCTGAGAGATGGAGAGACAAGTGGGCTGCAATGTCAAGGCCTATTTTGGAGACAAATCTGACCCCTCACTTCTCCCGAGGAGTCACCTCCTAAAAGCCAAGCCAGGCGGGGTGGCTCACGCCTGTAATCCCTGCACTTTGGAAGGCAGAGGCGGGCAGACTGCCTGAGGTCAGGAGATCGGGACCAGTCTGACCAACATGGTAAAACCCTGTTTCTATTAAAAATACCAAAAAATAAATAAATAAATAAATAAATTGCCAGGTGTGGTGGCAGGTGCTTGCAATCCCAGGTACTCAGGAGGCTGAGGCAGGAGAATTGCTTGAACCTGGGCGGCAGAGAGTGCAGTGAGCTGAGATTGCACCAGTGCACTCCAGCCTGGGTGACAAAGCAAGACTGTCTCAGCAAAAACAAAATATCCTCCCACCTCAGTAGCTGGGACTACCAGTGCTTACCATCATGCCCAACTAATTTAATTTGTTTTCATAAAAATAGGGTCTCATTATGTTGCCCAGGCTGGTCTCAAACTCCTGGCCTCAAGCGATCCTCCCACCTCGGCCTCCCAAAGCACTGGGATTATGGCTCTTCTGTCTCTTGACACTAAGAGACAACAGAGGGCCAAGAGTCTCCCACCTCTGTCAGCCTGGGGACTGCAGTGAGTGCCCCCACCAGAAAGTGTGCTCTGTCCTCTCTGAGCCCCTGTCCTCTCCGTGGTCATTAGTGAGGATAATCACATACTTGGCATCGTCACTTCCATTTGGAGCTGGGGGGTGTCTCTGCGTCAGCTCTGCCTGGCTAGAGAAAAATGTCCTTAAAGGTTGACAGGTCGAGGTGACTCACACCTGTAATCCCAGCACTTTGGGAGTCTGAGTTGGGCAGATCACTTGAGGTCAGGAGTTTGAGACCAGCCTGGACAACATGGTGGAACCCCATCTCTACTCAAATTACAAAAATTAGCTGAGCATGGTGGCAGGCGCCTGTAATCCCAGCTATTCAGGAGGCTGAGGCAGGAGAGTTGCTTGAACCTGGGAGGTGGAAGTTGCAGTGAGCCAAGATTGCACCATTGCGCTCCAGCCTGGATGACAGAGCAAGATTCTGTCTCAAAAAACAAAAAAAAAAAAAAGGCCAGGTGCAGTGACTCATGCCTGTAATCCCTGCACTTTGGGAGGCCAAGGCAGGTGGATCAAGACCAGCCTGGCCAACGTGATGAAACCTCGTCTGTACTAAAAACATTTAAAAAAAAAAAAAAAAAAAGGCTGGGCAAGGTAACTCATACCTGTAATCCCAGCACTTTGGGAAGCTGAAGAAGGCGAATTACTTGAAGTCAGGAGTTTGTGACCAGCCTTTCTAACATGCTGAAACTCTGTCTCTACTGAAAATAAAATTAGCCAGGCGTGGTGGCAGGTGCCTGTAATCCCAGCTTACTCAGGAGGCTGAAGCAGGAGAATCACTTGAACCTGGGAGGTGGAGGTTGCGACGAGCAATTAGCCAGGTGTGGTGGTGCATGCCTGTGATCACAGCTACTCGGGAGGCTCAGGCAGGAGAATTGCTTGAACCTGGGAGGCAGAGGTTGCTGTGGGCTGAGATTGCGCCAGTGCACTCCAGCCTGGGCAACAAGAACGAAACTCCGTCTCAGAAAAATAGAAAGGTTGTTACCAGCCACACACGCGAACCCCAGCACAGTCTGCCGCTTTTGCCTTCATACCCTCAAGAGCAAAGTCTCCCCATGTGGCCTGGCAACCCCAAAAGGGACTTGCAAGAAAGAAATCGGGTTTCATGAACGTTGCTCTTGCAATTCCTGCCTGGGGTGGCCGTGAGAGAGGCTGCGGGTCTCGCTGAGTCCCAGGAGGGGAGCAGAGTCCTGTCCCCCACTCCGTGCCAGCGCAGAAGGGGTACACCCCGTCTCCACAGTCTGGCCTCAGTTCTGGGGGCTGCCTGGCGATTGGGGAGGGGGAAGCCTCTCGGAGCTTGTAATTAAGGCTTCAGAGGAATCGACTTAATTACTACCTTGCGAAGGGTTAATTACCCCTAATTGGTCGGGAATCAGGCAGTTTTCGTGCCTTCTGAGAACCAAAATATTTTCCCTTCCAGAAATGCCCCCTCCCTTTCCCTTTTGCTTTTTCTGATTTCCCTGCAAGGAGGGGCATGGTGGGCTGGGTGGGGTCTGGAGGATGGGAAATCACCAGTGTCCCCTCAGAAGACACACTTGCTGGGCCTGCCACAGGCAAGAAAGGGATTCAGAGGAGAGAGGTTCCCGGCTAGCTCAAGCCAGGAAGACTTCCTGGAAAAGGCCGCCAAGGGTTGGTCTTAAGGACCCCAAGTCCCAGGTAGGCCAAGGACTCCTAGAATTCTTTTTTTTTTTTAATCTGAGAGGGAGTTTTGCTCTTGTTGTCCAGGCTGGAGTGCAATGGCACGATCTCAGCTCACCGCAACCTCCCCCTCCCAGGTCCAAGTGATTCTCCTGCCCCAGCCTCCTGAGTAGTTGGGATTACAGGCGCGTGCCACCACGCCCAGCTAAGGTTTTTGTTTGTTGGTTTGTTTGTTTTTGTTTTTTAAGTAGAGACAGGGTTTCTCCATCTTGGTCAGGCTCTTCTCGAACTCCCGACCTCAGGTGATCCACCCTCCTCGGCCTCCTCATCCCAAAGGCATGTGCGCCTAGAATTCTGTCCCACCTAGAGGGTGGCAGAGCCTGAGGTCTACAGGCATGGGAGTGCTGCCTGGAGTCTCAGCTTCCTCACCTGTTAAATGGGGTCAGGGCTGTGATGAGCCAGGCAAAGTGAGCAGGAAATGAAGGCTGCCCTCAGAGAGGAAGTCCTGGTGGGCACCAAGGAGACGTCACTCATCTGCAGCTCATCCAGCTTGTTGCTCCTCTGCCTGGGTTTGCAGTGATGTACATATTAGGGCCTGCCCACTTCCCAGCCCTCACCTCCCTGCCTTCCTCCCAACCCCCTTGGTGGGCTTTGAAGACACCATGCTGGTTCCCAACTCAGAGCCTTTCTCCCTGGAGTTCCCGATCCCTGGCTTACTTTCCCCCATGGGGCTGTCTGAGAAGCTTTTGTTCTGAAATGTCACCTCCTTGGCTGGGCACAGTGGCTCATGCCTGTAATCTCAACTCTTTTGGAGGCCGAGGTGGGGGCATCACCTGAGGTCAGGAGTTCAAGACCAGTCTGGCCAACATGGTGAAACCCCTTCTCTAACAAAAATTAGCCGGGCGGGGTGGCAGGCACCTGTAATCCCAGCTACTCAAGAGGCTGAGGCAGGAGAATGGTTTGAATCTGGGAGGCAGAGGTTGCAATGAGCCAAGATTGCACCACTGTACTCCAGCCTGGGGGACAAGAGCAAGACTTCGTCTCAAAAAAAACAAAAAAGAAAGAAAGAAAGAAAGAAAGAGGCTGGTCCGAGTGCAGTGGTGTTTACAACTAATTGATCACAACCAGTTACAGATTTCTTTGTTCCTTCTCCACTCCCACTGCTTCACTTGACTAGCCTAAAAAAAAAAAAAAAAAAAAAGAAAGAAATGTCACCTCCTCCAGGGAGCCCTCCCTGACCACCTTGTCTCCCCTGAACCACTCCTTCCTAGGAATTCTCCAGCTTATCACATTTTTACCTCTCTTGCTCTCTTTTCTTCTTTTTTTTTTTTTTTTTTTTTTTTTTGTATGGAGTCTCACACCGTTACCAAGGCTGGAGTGCAGTGGCAGCATTTCAGCTCACTGCAACCTCAGCCTCCCAGGTTCAAGTGGTTCTCAGGCCTCAGCCTCCTGAGTAGCTGGGATTACAGGCGTGCACCACCACGCCAGCTAATTTTTTATATTTTTCGTAAAGGCGGGGTTTCAGCATGTTGGTCAGGCTGGTCTCAAACTCCCGACCTCAAGTGATCCACCCACCTCAGCCTCCCAAAGTGCTGGGATTACAGGCGTGAGCCACCGCGCCTGGCCCTCACTCTCTTATTTTAGAGACAGGGTCTCACTCTGTTGCCCAGGCTGGAGTGTAGTGGTATGCTCATAGCTGACTACAGCCTTGAACTCCTCGCCTCAAGCGATCCTCCCAAATAGCTGGGACTACAAGCATGCACCACATGTCCATAGAACTTTAAAAAATTTTTTGTTGGCTGGGTACGATGGCTCATGCCTGTAATCCCAGTACTCTGGGAGGCCAAGGCAGGCAGATGACCTGAGGTCGGGAGTTCAAGACCAGCCTGACCAACATGGAGAAACCCCTTCTCTACTAAAAATATGAAATTAGCCAGGCATGGTGGTGGGTACCTGTCATCCCAACTACTCGGGAGGCTGAGGCAAGAGAATCACTTGAACCCGGGAGGTGGTGGTTGTGATGAGCCGAGATCACGCCATTGTATTTCAGCCTGGGCAACAAGAACAAAACTCCATCTCAAAAAAAAAAAAGTTGTTTTTTGTAGCGATGGGGTCTTGCTATGTTACTCAGGCTGGTCTCAAACTTCTGGCCTCAAAAGATCCTTCTGCCTCTGCCTCCCAAAGTGCCGGGATTACAGGCACGAGCCATTGCCACTGGCCACACTTTTGCCTCTCTTATGTAAATTGCCTTGTTTAGATCCTGGCCAGGTGAGTCAGGGCGATGTTTCCTCATCTGTGAAATGGGGGTGATGACAAAAGCCCCCTAGAGTTCCGGACCCTGACTGTGGTGGCCATGGAGGTCCAGTGGGTTGAGATCTTTTTCTTCTGGCCAAAGAGCAGGCTTGGAGGATTCTAGGCAAAGCTTTAGGACAGAGGGACAGAGGGCCAGAGCAGGGCAGGTGAGCGAGGCTCGAGTGATGGGTCAGTCAGGAGGAGTTAGAACTCTGGTACCGTGTCTCACATCTGTAATCCTAGCATTTTGGGAGGCCGAGCCAGGCAGATCACTTGAGGTCAGAAGTTGAAGACCAGCCCAGGCAGCGTGATGAAATCCCGTCTCTACTAAAAATACAAAAATTAGAGGCCAGGCACGGTGGCTCACACCTGTAATCCCAGCACTCTAGGAGGCCAAGGTGGGTGGATCATGAGGTCAGGAGTTCGAGACCAGCCTGGCCAAATGGTAAAACCCCACCTCTACTAAAAATACAAAAATTAGCCGGGGGTGGTGGTGTGAGCCTATAATCTCAACTACTCAGGAGGCTGAGGCAGGAGGATCGCTTGAGCCCAGGAGTTCAAGACCAGCCTGGCCAACACAGCAAGACCCCATATCTATAAAAAATAAGTAAAATTAACTGAGTGTGGTGGTGTGCATGCCTGTAGTCCAGCTACTTGGGAGGCCGAGTCAGGTGGATCACTTGAAACAAAGAATTTGAGGTTGCCGTGAGCCGTGATTGCACCACTGCACTCCAGCCTATGCAACAGAAATGAGACTCTGTTGAAAAAAAAGAGAGAGAGAGAGAGAAAAAAAGTTTGGTGACTTTTGTACCCAGGAACCACCCCCCTCCCACCTCCATATCAGACCCAGCTGAAGGGTCGCCTCCTCTGTGAAGCCTTTCACAATGCCCCGGGTCACCTCACCAGAAAACATGCAGCTCCGAATATTGGGGATCCCACCAGCCTGGGGGCCCCGGGAGGGCAGGCTCG
>CAUYLG010039571.1:0-14714 GCA_963573385.1 Cacajao melanocephalus
TAACTCGGAAGACAAAGGCGCCTTGGCTAAGCTGGTGGAAGCTGTCAGGACCAACTACAACCACAGATACGTGATCTGCCGTCACCGTGGAAGCAGTGTGCTGGGTCCCAAGTCTGTGGCTCGCATCGCCAAGCTTGAAAAAGCAAAGGCTAAAGAACTTGCCACGAAATTGGGTTAAATGTACACTATTGAGTTTTCTGTATATAAAAATAATTAAAACGATAAAAATTTTCCTTCCAAAAAAAAAAAAGAAAAGAAACATCATATACAAACCTTCCAATATAATACATTGAGAAGGACACATTATCATTTTTGTGATATTCTTTCAAAAATAAATAACTTGAACCTAATCATGGAAAACATCAAATCTTAACTGACAGAGTGTACCAAATTACTGACCAGTACTCTTCAAAGGCACCAAGATCATGAAAGAAAAAAATTAAGGAACTGTCAGACTAGAGGAGACATGACAACTAAATACAATAGGAAATCCTGGAAAAAAGCACTTGTGGGAAAATTCTGAAATTTGAGTAAAATCTGTAGTTTAGATAATAGTATTGTACACTGTGAATTTGATAATTGTGCAATGGATATATAAGATGCTAACATTAGCAGAAGCTCGGTGAAGAATATATGGGAACTCTCAGTACTATTTTTGCAACTTCTCTGTAGTTCTAGATTAAATTTTTTAAAATTCATAATTGCTGCAGAAGAAGACGAGAAAGAAGAGGAAGAAGGAAAAGTTAAGTAACTTAACCAAGGTCATCTAGCCGGTAACTTAGGAGAGCCTGGTTTTGATAGCAGGTAGTCTGACTGAATCCTTCACTGCATGAAGGACAGAAGAGATGAAAGGAAACTCTCATCCAACTGCAGTAGAGAGAAAGGTTTTCTTGATATCTCAATTTAATTTTCCCCCCAAAATTTTGCTACATATAGTTAAACCTATAGGACCCTTTAAAATGTGACCGTTTCTTTAAAAAATAATAAAACATGAAGTAAAAGAAAATTTCTGCTATTGTGGTCTATTTTCCTTAAATCACTAACCCATATAATAAACCATATGATCAGACTAACTCATTAATCAAACCACTGCATTTCCCCAAAATTTTATATTCTAAATAAACTGAACAAGTTATACTGGTGTTAAGCAAGCACAAGCATTATTTTCAGACAATGAAGTGAATTCCTTTATACAATAAAAACAAAACCATAATAATATATACATACAGAATAAAACAAGTGGCTGGACACAGTGGCTCACACCTGTAATCTCAGCACTTTGACAGGCCAAGACGGGTGGCTCACTTGAGGTCAGGAGTTCAAGACCAGCCTGGCCAACATGGTGAAAACTCTTCTCCACTGAAAATACAAAATTACTTGGACATAGTGGTGCATGCCTGTAATTCCAGCTACTCAGAGACTGAGGCACAAGAATTGCTTGAACCCGGGAGGCAGAGGTTACAGTGAGCCAAGATCATGCCAATGCACTCCAGCCTGGGCGACAGAGCAAGATTCCGTCTCAAAAATATAAAATAAAATAATAAATAAATAAAAACAAGTAAAAGTCTCAAAGTCAAAATATTCCTTATATCCCTGAAGTGAAAGTTATGGTCCTCAATCCTTTACATTTGTGCTAAAATGCACAATTTTTAATTCTCTCAAAACCATCTAGCTATCTAACTGAAAAATCTTTGTCATCATATTAATTTCTAGGGAGAATCATCAAATATTAAGAGTCCAGCTTTAAAAATGTTATATTTTCCAAGAATGATTTTTGAAAAATGAGTCAAAATTGTTATAGTTTAAAGGCTGTATGCAACATGACAGTAAGGATTTCATTTACCCATCAACAAACAAATGACCTAGAAATGTAGGTATTTAAGAAATAGCAAATTAAAAGAAAAAAAAACAAAGAAATATCAAATTAATGTTTCTCAATATAATATAGGCAATAGTTTACACAGCACATAAGAATCACAGAATTTTTCAAAAAAATCAGTGTACTTACATTATATACAGTATGAATGTAAAACAACTTCAAAATAGAAAACATTGGATAGATTCTTATACAAAGATACTTATTTTAAAAAGTAAAAAAATTATAAACAAATAACTTCAATAAAAGGTAACGAATAGAATTAATTATAGAATTTATACATTAGAATTCCATAAAGTCATTAAAAGCCATATTTATGAAAAAGGCTTAGTGACATAAAAAATACTAGTTTGCCACAAATATAAAAAAGATAAACATACTACAACAAAACTCACGTGCATGGTAAATTTTAGGTGATTATCTTTTTTTTTCTTTTGAGACCGAGTCCCACTCTATCCTCCAAGTTAGAGTGTAGTGGCATAATCTCAGCTCACTACAACCTCTGCCTCCCAGGTTCAAGCGATTCTCCTGACTCAGCCTCCCGAGTAGCTGGGATTGTGGGTGTGTGCCACCATGCTTGGCTAATTTTTATTTTATTAGAGATGGAGTTTCACCATGTTAGCCAGGCTGCTCTGGAACTACTGACCTCAGGTGATCCACATGCATTGGCCTCCCAAACCGCTGAGATTACAGGCCTGAGCCACCACGCCCGGCCCTATTTTCTTCTTATAGTTTCCTGTGGTTGCTACTTTTTACAATGAACATTTTTATAATTTAAAATATTCCTCCAGCAGAGAGCAGTGGTATGCATCTGTGGTGACAGCTACTTAGAAGGCTAAGGTGGGAGGATCGCTTCATCCCAGGAGTTTGAGGCCAGCCTGGGTAAAAGAGCGAGACCCCGTCTCTTTTTTTTTGAGACAGATTCTCTCTCTGTTGCCCAGGCTGGAATGCAGCGGCACATTCTCAGCTCACTGCAACCTCCACCTCCCGGGTTCAAGCGATTCTCCCACCTCAGCCTGCCAAGTAGTAGCTGGGATTGCAGGCATACACCACCACACCTGGCTAATTTTTGTATTTTTAGTAGAGACAGGGTTTCACCATGTTGGCCAGGCTGTTCTCCAACTCCCAACCTCAGGTAATCCATCTCCCAAAGTACTGGAATTACAGGAGTGAGCCACTGTGACCAGCATTTTTTTTTTCTTTTTTGAAACAGAGACTTGCTCTGTCACCCAGGCTGGAGTGTAGTGACGCAATCTCAGCCCATTGCAACCTCCACCTGTCAGGTTCAAGCAATTTTTATGCCTCAGCCACCCAAGTACCTGGGATTACAGGCACTGCATTACTACACCCAGCTAATTTTTGTATCTTTAGTAGAGAGAGGCTTTCACCATGTTGGCCAGGCTGATCTCAAACTCCTGATCTCAAGTAATCCACCTGCCTTGGCCTCCTAAAGTGCTGGGATTACAGGCATGAGCCACTGTGCCCAGCAACAAGATGCCATCTCTTAAAAAAAAAAAAAAGTCCTCCAAAGATTCTTAAAAAAACATAAATTAAAATTGATATGATACCAATACAAAATTTAAATATATGCAGATGCATTTCACTAATATGATAAAAATTTAATCTTTTAAATACTATCACTTATTCTAATAAAATGATATTGCTATCATAATAAAACATTAAAACAGACTAGGAACTACATATTTTACTGCCTCTGAGCGTTATGTGCATATTTAAAACCTCAAAATTGTATAATCTGCTATAAGTTTAGCACTTGACTGTATATAAATTAAATGTCTCCTGAAATATAAATAAATCCAGATTCCTTCAGATTCCTTACTATATATCTTGAAACTTAGGGGTTATGCATATGGGAAGGGGATATATATTCCCAATAAGTACTGTAAATAACTCCTGTAAATTTTTCTATTATTGTTTTAAAGACAAGGAACAACTGCAGACACGCACACATGGAATGCTAAACAGCATCTCACCTCATGTAAAACAACAGATTATGAGAGTTGTATTGGCCAGCAGGAGCTTTAGTAGTAATGAGTAAGTATTAAGAATTGAATCCATCAAAGGTATATGGTTCCTGCTTGCAAACCTGCTAAAAACCATGACTTCTAGCCTTGAATCTCCAACCTGGGACAGTCTTACCACACAGCACAGAGCACAGGCCTTAGAGCCAGGTATTTGGGGTTGTAAGCTGGCACTGTTCCTAGTATACCTTGAGTAAATAATTCCTCCTCTCTGTGCCTCAGTTTCCTCATGAGTAAAACAGGAGTAGCACATACACTCTATTATGTTATGAGATTTTAAAGGAGTTAATTTATGTTAAGCATTTGACAGTGTCTGGCATAGCAGGTTTTCAAAAAAAAAATGTAGGTTCGTAGAATGTATGCAGTATTAAAATGATAACACGTCAGCCTAATAAGCATGTCACTGGTAATTTTTTGCTAATAGCAGCCTAATACTTCAGTGATAAATATTCTCAAGTGTCACTTTAAAGTCTGTGCTTCCTTCCATGTCCTTCTGTGAAACTACTTTGATGCCTAACAATGTAATACAGAAAGCCAATGTTTGTTACATGCTTATCGAATCTTCGGTATTTTTGTATAGTCTAAAAACAAAAGAGACCAACAAACTAGGTACTGATGGAATAATGAAGCAAAAGTTGGTAGAGTAAAACACTACACCCTGAAAAACAGGCCACCAGCAGGCAATTTTCATGATGCCCAAAGAACCACCAGTCATTAAGCATACAATATCAAAATCTCTCGAGTAATAAAGAATGACTATCCTTAAGATACACCAACCTCAGGAATGAGTCAACAGAAAATGGCTACATTTTGGTATGCAAATTATATTTAATGTAATATTATTTAACATTTCATTTTTAAAAATCCACACTGGTAAAGTCAAACTTACTTTGAACAGAATTAAATGCTAAATAATTGAAGCATTTTTAAAGCAGTTTTCTATAGTTTTAATTAATTAGTCTCTTACTCTTTTAGATGTTTTAAATATAAATTTTCATATTTCAACTTACAGTCTACAGTGCTGTGTGGTTGTTTAATAGAAACTAATGTCTATGGGGAAAACTCATTTTAAGAAAGATACATATGCATAATACATGCAAACAGATAACAGGGAACAGCAAATATCACTTCTATTATATTTTTCAGTATGTTCTCAGTCAATAGAACGGAATGGTAACACAGTTCCAATGCAGCACACATGAACACAGAGATGAAAGTAACCTTGCTTACCATGCCAAACTGCTGCATGTCCATCCCACAGAGTTGCCACCGTTTTCCTTGCACCATCCCATAAATTATGAGAGTAGGCTTCTTTTAATACTTTCTTTCTCTTATAAATGTGTAAGAAAATAATAGTAAGGTAGAGAAGAAAGATAGTGAAGTAAGGAAGTACTAAAAGTATTAGTGGTGTAAAAACCCACAAGAGATAGTTTGCAAAATTGAAATAGTCCTCCAACTGCTCCACACCAAACCATTCTTCGAGTATGTGAATCAGACAAATCATATAGGGCACAGAATCCTGTCCTGCACCACAGGTTTGATTTTGGTCTATCATTTTTCTTTAGGTGAAAACGACAAATCCCGTTTCTTTCTTCATTGCCATAGTAGGTCGTTAATTTTGACACTAGAAGGGAAAAATAATCCAGTATTATTTTCTCCACAGCTATAAAGTTAAATGTTTTAGTCTACTTAAATAGTATATAGAGCCATTTCTTAATACCAAAAATGTGTAGATGGTTAATGGTTAACTTTGTTGCAGATTTAAATGTGAAAATTATAAGGATTCATCTCTCTGCTCATGAAGCATGTCGTGTTTAGTTTTGAAATAATTCACTATAATTAAGAAAGGAACATAAAGGTATAATTGAGAGAAGAAAATAAAGCTATAATTAAGAGAATATAAAGCAGATGAGGAATACAATTTCAGATTGATTTTAATAATTTGACTCACATCTTAATTGGATCATGTTGAACACTTAGATCTTAAACTAGGTCATATTAACTTTTTTTCTTCTTCTTTGAGATGGAGTCTCGCTCTGTCGCTCAGGCTGGAGTTACAGTGGGACGATCTCGGTCACTGCAACCTCCACCTCCCAGGTTCAAACGATCCTTCTGCCTCAGCCTCCCAAGTAGCTGGGACCAAAGGTGTGTGCTACCATGTCTGGCTAATTTTTGTATTTTTAGTAGAGATTGGGTTTCACTATGTTCACCAGGCTGGTCTCAAACTCCTGACCTCAAGTGGTCCACCCACTCCTGAAGTGCTGAGATTACAGGCAACAGTCCACCATGCCCAGCCATATTGAGATAATATGCACAAAAGAAAACATCAGTCTCTATCTAATTCAATAAAAGTAACCCAATTCTTTAGGAAATGATGACATACCTTTATGGATATTGTTTTTTATAGATAAACAGGTTTACAAAAAAGTTCATTACGCAATAATAAAAATATATCAGTACTGTTTTTATCTTAAATCTTAAGTGACTGAAAATATAGCTGTACAATTATTTTACGAATTCACTCTCTAAAACAGTCATTTGACTTACCAGAAGTTAGACAAATACCTAGTCCCAAACTTCAATGTCTGTATTCTGGAAAGCACAATAAACAAATGTAAGAAGCAAGTGACTAAGAAAAAAAAAGATAATCATTAATACTTAGAGTTAGAACAACAAGAGATATTCATAAATGTTTAAGAAATATAATTATAGCCCTATACTGGTATATTACAATTAAAAATTACACTCACGCTACCATTGCTTTAGTAAGGACAACCCTACACTGTTCAGTGCCACTATATAAAGCCCCACCTAAGATTTCTTTTTTTTGAAACAAAGCTTTAAAAACCTTTGTTTCTTAGGAGAAAAAGTATGAAAATATAACTGACTATGATTCTTTTTAGTAACTTTGCCAGATAAGCTAAAGGTGAAACATAATATTCAATTATACAATTATATTAGCCCTATGGTAATATTTTCCTACAAAAGATTTCCCTTCTCCATACTTTCTTTGACTCTGATTCTGCCCTTAGAGCTATTTTATCATTATTCTGTACTATATAATCTTAATGAAAATTATCTCAAGTCCTTAGTAGCTGAGGCAAAAATATGAATAAATGAAAGCAAAGGATGAAAGGAGAGGAAGAGATGTACATATAAGAAAAACTTATTGTTTTTATTCTATGATTATCTTGCTAACTGGCTTATTAGGAGGGCAGACACTGACTTGTTCTCCCAGGGATGAAACATTTCATCTAACTTCCTTGTAACCAATAGTATTTACTTGTGAGAAATCTGGGCCTGTTATGGTAATAGGAGATAACATAGCAAACATGGACCCCACACCTTGGGCTTTACTGACATCATATTTTAATCAATCCATCTAAAAAGTCAAATCACTATAATTTACCCATGTTTGATCATTTTAAATGAAACATAGCAAACTTTAATACTTTTTGTGTATTTATTATTTTATTTTTCAGATGGAGTCTCACTCTGTTGCCCAGACTGGAGTACAATAGCACAATCTCGGCCCACTGTAACCTCTGCCTCCTGTATTCACGTGATTCCCCTGCCTCAGACTCTCAAGTAGCTGGGACTACAGGGTGTGCACCACCACGCCTGGCTAATTTTTTTGTTGTTTGTTTGTATTTTTAATAGAGAAGGAGTTTAGCTATGTTGGTCTTGAACTCCTGACCTCAGGTGATCTACCCGCCTTGGCCTGTCAAAGTGCTGGGATTACAGGCGTGAGCCACCATGCCCAGCCGAAATTTAATACTTTTTAAAATGAGAGCGTTTCCCACTAGAATAGCTACAGAAAATAGCCAAAATTGAAAAATAGCAAGTATTTGATGATGATGTAGAGAATTTAGAAATTCATATACTATTCATGGGAATGTCAAATGCTGTGGCAATTCCTCAAAAAGCTAAACATAGAGTTACCATATGACCCTGCAATTCTACATCCACAAAACGATTGAAAATATATATTCACACAAAAATTTGTACACAAATGTTCACGGCAGCATTATTCATAACAGCCAAAGAGTAGAAACAACTGAGAGGATACACAAAATGTGGCATATACATACAATAGGATGCTATTCAACCTTAAAAAAGGATGAAGTACTGGTTCCCGCTAGAGCATGGATGAACCTTGAAAACACGGCACTAAGTAAGAAAAGCCATACACAAAAGCCACATAATGTATGATTCCATTTATATTAAATACTCAGAGCAGGCTAATCCATAGAGACAGAAAAATCTAGTGGTTGTCAGGGCTGGGAGGGGAGAATGAAGAGTGACTGTTAATGGACAAAACAGAGGTATCTTTGGGATAATGAAAATGTAAACACACTAAAAACCACCGAACTGTACACTTAAATAGTGAATGTTATGGTTAATTACATCTCAACTTAAAAAGAGCTTTTAAATATTGTTAATAAATTAACAAAATATATAACCCCTCATATATGTTAAAAGCAGCTTTTCCTAGCCCTGAAAACGAATTGGCATTTTTATGATCTGACCCTAACTGGTTAAAAAAATTTCCTACAATAATCTAGTCACATTTCCAATTTTTAACTGAATAGTAAAATCCTGTGCTTTTTT
This sequence comes from Cacajao melanocephalus, assembly GCA_963573385.1. NCBI lineage: Eukaryota > Metazoa > Chordata > Mammalia > Primates > Pitheciidae > Cacajao > Cacajao melanocephalus. The sequence goes on from CAUYLG010039571.1 coordinate 8,530, forward strand.
GTTTGTTTGTTTGTTTGTTTGTTTGTTTGAGACAGAGTCTTAACTCTGTCACCTAGACTAGAGTATAGTGGCTCATTGTAACCGCCACCTCCTGGGTTCAAGAGATTCTTGTGCCTCAGCCTCGCAAGTAGCTGGGATTACAGACATGTACCACCACACCTGGCTAATTTTTACATTTTTAGTAGAGACAAGGTTTCACCATGTTGGCCGGACTGGTCTCTAACTCCTAGCCTCATGTCATCTGCCTGTCTTGGCCTTCCAAAGTGCTGGGATTACAGTTGTGAGCCACAGCACTAGGCCAAATTCTGTGATTTTAAAACTTTGTTTCAGACCTTCCCGGACAAACTGGTACTAGAATTACACCTCTTATCCTCTTAATCTACATTCTGACTGATTATACATACTTAAGGAACACAGGAACAAGAAAAGGGGCATAGGACAGGCAGCGATCCAGTGAGTGGGCGACACGGAAAGCTTTGTGAGACCTAGTAGTCCCTTAACACTGCTGTATGTAAGAACCCTGGCCACAAATGGGCATTCAAACTTGATTTTAATTTAAACCCTCTCAGAACAGAAACTCAAAAGGTGTTCCATTCACTCTTGACAACCATCCACCAGAACTACTAAAAACGTCTCCTTATACTTACTTCCCTGTAACTTTTCCATACTGGACTGAGTTCTGATTAGACCTTCTTTCATTAAACAACACTGTAAGTTTAAAAATAGCTGCCAGGAGCCACAAAATTCCTTCTTCAGTCAGAATTCTTAATTCTTTCAACCACTTCTCAGACCCCGGTTTCTTAACCTTTCAGCCACAAAACCACTCCGTGTTGCTGACTCCAGTTACCTGACACTGAGAATTCCTGTTATCTGACAGTGAGAGCACCAGCAAAACCTGTGCCTTGGTTTGCTACAAATCTGTAAAACTAGGATAATAATCCTATCTACCTCATAAGATTACCGTGATTAAATGGGCTAACCTGTGTAAAGAGCCCAGAACGGTACCTTACATATTTGCTCTATCATTCATAGACTCGCAGAAGCTTTTTTGGTAGCTCTATCATGCTAACTCATTCAGCTAAAAATGTGCTATTTTCTACATCTCTACAAACTGCACTTGAAAAAAAAAAAAAACGTTTTTTGGGCTTGCTTGTGAAAAAAAATGGAGTTGCAGGAAGAACAGGTTTCAGGGTGGGATGGAGATAAGGATTCCATTTTAAGCATGTTAAGTTTAAGATGTTTACTGGATATCCAAGTGAGGACATTAAATAGGCAGCAGGACATCAGCAGTTTAGCAGGAAGGTCAGGAGTAGGATATAGTGTATAAGTGGATGGCTTGATATAAATCTAGGAATTGGTACCATGTAGACAATATTTAAACATGGAATTAAAGAAGATCCCTTCAGGGAATGACTATAGAGTAGAAAAGAATTTCCGGCCAGGTGTGGTGGCTCACACTTGTAATCACAGCACTTTGGAAGGCTGAGGCGGGCAGATCATCCGTGTCGGGAGTTTGAGACCAGCCTGACCAACATGGAGAAACCCCGTCCCTATTAAAAATAAAAAATTAGCTGGGCATGGTGGTGTATGCCTGTAATCCCAGCTACTCGGGAGGCTGAGGCAGGAGAATCACTTGAACCTGGGGGGCAGAGGTTGCAGTGAGCTGAGATCGCGCCACCATTGCACTCCAGCCTGGGCAACAAGAGCGAAACTCTGTCTCAAGAATTTCCAGGACTGAGTCTTGAGACACCCAACATTTTAGAATTTAGGAAGTCAATTAAAAGCCAGCTTTCTCCTTCCAGGAATAGTATCCTGGAAGTAAGAAAGCGCTTCAAGAAGGAAGGCATATTCTGCTGTTTTAAAAGCTGCTGACAGGCCTAGCAAGGTAAGAGAAGATCATTTTCTTCCTGTAGGAGACAGCTTAAAAAAAAAAAAAAGAAAGAAAGAATAATTGATCACTGGATTTTACAACACAGAGGAGACTGGCAAACACTGATAAGAGCTGTTTTGGTATAGTGGGGAAAAATATACTTCGGATAGAAGACAGGAGCAGCTCCCGTTTACCCTTGAAATTCAAGAATGAATGGGAAGAAATGAATTGGAAACAGCAAATATAAACAACTCACAAAGGAGGAAAGAAACAGGTGGGTATCTAGAAGGGAACACAGGTGAGTAGTTTCTTGCTATTGCTGCTGCTGCTGCTGCTTTAAGATAGAGGCCAGGTATGGTAGCTCACATCTGTAATCTCAGCATTTTGGGAGACTGAAGTAGGAGGATCGCTTGAACCTAGAAGTTCAAGACCAGCCAGGCAATATAGTAAAACCTCGTCTCTAAAAAAAAGAAATTTAGGCCAGATGCAGTGGCTCACACCTGTAATCCCAACACTTTGGGAGGCCAAGGATGGCAGATCACTTGAGGCCAGGAGTTCAAGACCAGCCTGGGCAACACGATGAAACCCCCATCTCTACTAAAAATGCAAAAATTAGCCAGGTGTGGTGGTACACGCCTGTAATCCCAGCTACTCGGGAGGCTGAGACATGAGAATGGCTTGAACCCAGGAGGCGGAGATTGCCATGAGCCCAGATCACACCACTGCACTTCAGCCTGGATGACAGAGTGAGACTCCACTCAAAAAAAAAAAAAATTAAAAATTAGCTGGGCATGGTGGCATGCACCAGTGGTCCCAGCTACTCGGGAGGCTGAAGGAGGAGGATCACTTGAGCCTGGAAGGTAGAGGCTGCAGTGAGCCGAAACTGAGCCACTGCACTCCAGCCGCAGTGACAGAGCAAGAGACTCTGCCAAAAAACAAACAAATAAACAAAAAGCCTGTGCACAGTGGCTCAAATCTGTAATCTTAGCACTCTGGGAGGCCAAGGCGAGTCAATCACTTCAGGTCAGGAGTTCAAGACCAGCCCAGCCAACATGGTAAAGCCCTGTCTCTACTAAAAATACAAAAATTAGCCAGTCATGGTGGTGCACACCTGTAGTCTCAGCTATCTGGAGGCTGAGGCAACAGAATTGCTTGAACCCAGAAGGCAGAGGTTATGTAAGCAGAGATTCTGCCAGTGTACCCCAACCTCGGGGACAGAGCGAGACTCCATCTCAAAAAAAAAAAAATGGTAGGAGAAAATACAGCCATGTTCCATGTCAATGATAATTTGTCAATGGGAGAGTGAGAAATGGATGCTGTAGGAAAGGAGCTAATTGTTAGAGCTCTGTCCTTGACTAGGCCAAAGGGGACAGGATACAGTGTATAGGTGGATGGCCCTGAAAAGTTTGTGCCAGACACTATTCTAAATATATCAGTAAATAAAATAGGTAGTATCTGCAAAAACATATGTAAAACACTTAGAATACTTCCTGGCACAAAGTAGGCACCTAAAAAATGCTGGCTAAAAATCCATCTGAACTGTGTTCGTCTAAAATTTTTTTTTTTTTGAGACAGTCTCACTCCATCACTCAAGCTAGACTGCAGTGGCTCAATTTCAGCTCACTGCAACCTCCACCTCCCAGGTTCAAGCAATTCTTATACGTCAATCTCCCAAGTAGCTGGGACTACAGGCAAGCACCACTGCACCCAGCTAATTTTTGGATTTTTATTAGAGATGGGGTTCCACCATGTTGGCCAGGTTTGTCTGGAACTCCTGGCCTCAAGTGATCAACCGGCCTTTGCCTCCCAAAGTGCTTGGAAGACAGATGTGAGCCACCGTTCTCAGCCTCATCTAAATCTTTAACAAAAATGTGGATCAAGACAGCATCCTAAAACTTGATACTAGAGAACTATCACAGGAATTTGAATACAACGCTTTTCAGTGGATAAAATACAGCACTTACTTTTGACAGTATGACAAAGTGTCTTTAAATCTTAATGAATGCAACTCCTTAATTGTAAAGATAACAAAAAAAAGTAAACACATAAAGCCAAGTTTATTTGCTGAAAGTTACATTAATTCAGTAAAAGCCAAGAGCTAAAATTAAAATCTAGTCCTCTTACCTCCTAGTCTGCTTTCCATTACACTTTCTTTGATATATCTCTCTTTTTCTCTCTTGACAGAAAGACTGAAAATATTAAAATTGCAATTTCTGTCTACCCTATACTTTTGCCTGGCCCTTCTCCTTCCCCCTCAATTTACCTTTGGATGTAACTGACTCCTTATCACTGTAGTTTAATCCAAGAAAAATGACATGGGCTGAGGGCGGTGGCTCATGCCTGTAATCCCAACACGTTTGGAGGCCAAGACAGAAGGAAGGACTGCTTGAGTTCAGGAGCTTGAGATTAGCCTGCAGGCAATATAGTGAGACACTGTCTCTACCAAAAAATTAAAACTTTGCCAGGTATGGTGGCACATTCCTGTAGTTGCAGCTACTTGGGAGGCCAAGGCAGGAGGATTGCTTGAGCCCAGGAAGTCAAGGCTGCAGTGAGCTATGATGATCACACCACTGTACTCCAGGCTGGGGAACAGAGCAAGACTCTGTCTCAGAGGGAAAAAATAAGCCTTATGTAATATATGTATTAGAAGGTGTTTTGGGGGAAATACAATATTTTAGTTACCAAAATTCCAGGTTATTTTCTACAGCCCCCTGCCTCTACAAATCTAAAATAAACAGTCTTATGCATCACATATGAAGTATCTTAATTTCCCCATCTGGAAATCATGTAACTTTTGTAAAAACAAGTTGAGAAGGCCAGGAGCAGTGTCTCATGCCTGTAATCCCAGCACTTTGCGGGACAGAGGCGGGCAGATTACCTGAGGTCGGGAGTTCGAGATCAGCCTAACATGGAGAAACCCCATCTCTACTAAAAATTCAAAATTAGTCGAGTTTGTGGCTTATGCCTGTAATCTCAGCTACTCGGGAGACCAAGGCAGAAAAATCGCTTGAACGCAGGAGGCAGAGGTTACAGTGAGCTGAGATCATGCCGCTGCACTCCAGCCTGGGCAACAAGAGTGAAATTCTGTCTCAAAAAAAAAAAAAGTTGACAAGCTCAAATGTCATCTTATTGACATTGATGGGAAGAATAATGCACAGACCTTACAGATGTTTAAAATCAGAGTATTTCAAAAACTAATAAATCAGAACAGAGAACTTTTTGGTTTTCAATAAAACCTTAAGAAACTATATCTATTTTAGGCTGGACTCAGTGGCTCACACCTATAATCCTAACGCTTTGGGAGGCTGAAGCAGGCAAATCAATTGAGCCCAAGAGTTCAAAACCAGTCTGGGTAACAGGGCAAAACTGTGTCTCTACAAAACACATGTACAGACACACACACACACACACACACACACACAAAATTAGGTGGGCATGGTGGCATGCCTGTAGCCTCAGCTACTCTGGAGGCTGAGGTGGGAGAACTGCTTGGGCCCAGGAGGTGGAGATTGCTGTGAACCGAGATCACGCCACTACACTCCACCCTGGGCGACAGAGCAAGACCCTGTCTCAAATAATAATAATAATAATAATAATAAATTTTAAAAAGAAAGTATATATATTTTGAACACCTATTACTAGTACTTTTCCATTTTACTTTCAGTATATAAGCCACATTGAGAACATTCTGAAAATGCCAATTAAAAGATAGAGTCACAGAAATACAAGTCTTCCTGTTTCCTTTCTGCATATTTAATAATGGTTTAATAGGGGCACAGCACTCAGTTTTACCGAATAAGCTTTCTACTTCAAATCTTGAATAAAGCTGCAGTTTAATATTTGTCAAGATGGAGAGAGATCCAAGATGGCCGATTAACAACAGCTCAGGATTGTAGCTCCCAGTGAAAGCGCAGAGAGCATGTGAACACCGCAATTTCAGACGAATTTCTGTTGCCCACAAACTGGGAGCTACCCAGCAGAGGAGCCACACAGGTCACCAGCGCGACTCTTTTGGCCGGCGCGGTGCAGCGCTTCTCAGTGCGGAGTATATGCGACTGGGTGCCCTCTGAGTCGGGCTCAGCTGGTCCCATCCCCACAAGGAGAACAGCAATTGGAAGCGCTGAGGACTGAGAGTTTCACAGTAAGCACAGCTGAACCCGGGAAAGCCTAGCTTTGCGGGGAAAGGGCGTCTGCCGAAGGAAAACTAAGAAACAGAAAAAACTTCATCACCAACAAGCCGGACGTCCACTCAGACCCAATCTGAAAGTCAGCAATTACAAAGACGACAGGTGGATAAATCCACAAAAATGGGAAG
>CAUYLG010039572.1:0-11486 GCA_963573385.1 Cacajao melanocephalus
CCTTGCAGTGCTCCTGGTTCACGCCCATGAGATTGGGTACACCATCTGCATGATCCAGATGTTCTTCATCCATGCATTCTCCTCCATGGAGTCAGGGGTACTTGTGGCCATGGCTCTGGATCGCTATGTAGCCATTTGTCATCCCTTGCCCCATTCCACGATCCTGCATCCAGAGGTCATAGGAAGCATTGGAATGGCGGTGCTGGTGCGGGGATTACTACTCCTTATCCCCTTCCCCATTCTGTTGAGAAAACTTATCTTCTGCCAGGCCACTGTCATAGGCCATGCCTATTGTGAACATATGGCTGTTGTGAAACTTGCCTGCTGAGAAACCACTGTGAACCGAGCTTATGGGCTGACTGTGGCCTTGCTTGTGATTGGGCTGGATGTCCTGGCCATTGGTGTTTCCTATGCCCACATCCTCCAGGCAGTGCTGAAGGTACCAGGGAGTGAGGCCCGACTTAAGGTCTTTGGCACATGTGGATCTCATGTTTGTGTCATCCTGGTCTTCTATGTCCCTGGAATGTTCTCCTTCCTCACTCACCGCTTTAGCCACCATGTACCCCATCATGTCCATGTTCTTCTGGCCACAGTGTATCTCCTCGTGCCACCTGCACTCAATCCTCTTGTCTACGGGGTGAAGACTCAGCAGATCCGCCAGCGAGTGCTCAGGGTATTTACACAAAAGGATTGATCTGAACATATTCTCATTGTTTTCTTCAGAGGCTCCTGCCACAGACATAGCCAGGAACTCATGGCTGGTGCAGATTATATGGATAGGAGTAATTTTCACAGCTACTAGTCTTTCTAGTGTCACTCGTATCACAGCAAAGAATATCCAGAGGCACTTGGCTTCACAGCTTATTGGGATATACCTAGATACCTGAATTTGTGAATAGTTTTTCCATTCTTTCTTTTGCTCCTGATTCCAACATTTTCCTACTTCTGTGTCAGAGAGACTCAAGGACAGGAGAAATGGATGACAGCTCTGGATGGGTCATCTTTCCTGACATTGTCCAATGATAGACCATGCAACATTTTCTGAAATTGCAATGGAAAGTCACACCCTCTTCTTAATTTTAGGTTTAGAGCGTCTTCCAAACCTCTAAGTTTGTGCTGGCAGCCCCAGATCATTGAAATCCTGCATATTAATAGGGTTTCTGCATAACAGCTGAGAAGACCACAACGTGAGAAAATACCTTTCACTGTAATATGGGTGTTATTTATTTTTTAAAAAAATACATGGGGTGGGCAGTATAATACATTATAGGAATAATAAAATAGGATTTTTTATACAAGGAAGAAACATGTGTGTATATATATATATGATTTCTTTTAAATAAGATATATTTGTAATTTTAAATTTATTTATAATTTTGCTTTGGGTAAAGAGGAAATAAGATCAAGTACTGGGTATATATATATATATATATATATACACACTCACTATACTTACTATATATATGTGTGTGTGTGTGTGTATATATATATATATATATATATATATAGTATTAATTTAACAAAATGAATGCAGCCATGTAATTATTAGCATCCAACAACCATAAAATGTGCTAGATTTTGGTGCTGGCAAACATAGCTTTAAGAGATAAATAAATAAATAAATAGTCATGCCACTAAAAAATGAGTTTCAGTCTCTCCTTCTGAAATAGTAGATATAGAGTGATGCCAATTAGATCTTTCATTTCTGTTCATAGGAACTGGGTAAGAACTTATAAGAGGACTGTCACTACTGGTGTATTGTGTACTGTCTGTTAGATGTGGCCCTAAGAGCTGGCTTGACTCTTTTTTGTTCCTAAAAGGTAACACATTTTGTTTCATCCTAGAAGAGGTGAAGTCATTGCTATTTTGAGGTAAGATGCTCAGGTGGTGAGAATATCTTATCCTATGATTTCATATTGGTAGCAGTGGTGGAATTAGGTAATCAGGTCTTTCTACTTTCTCCTTTCTTTGTAAATTTTACTCTCAGTAAAATACTTTTCTGTTTGAGAAACAAAGTATTATGCTTTTAATTTGGTTGGTGCATATGAATGAATTAGGGAGAACTGGAGTGAACTGTTCTCATTGCAAGAGGAATTACACATTCTCATCAGCTTAACTCCAGGTGTGGGACTTAGACTTACAAGGTTTGGTAAGGTATTCTAGAGAAACTCAGGCTATGGTGTGTCATATGTATTGGAATAAACTTTCTTGATCCTAGAGAGTCTAAACTTCATTTTGGTAGGCTATAACAAGTAGTTTGTTGCTCTTTCTTTGCATTTATATTACTTGCTGATGCTTGTAAAGTGGATATGATGGTGGGATCTGAGGTAACTTTCTTGGATTACAGAATAGAAATGTGAGTTGAAGATGGCAGAGCAATGATATGGACAAGCTGTGTTCCTGACACTGTCTGGGCCGCCAACCCTGACTTTAATCTATGACAGAAATAACCTTGTGTTTTAACTAAACTACTCTATTTTTGGTAATCTTCATTGCAACAGACCAACTTATAGCCTAAAATGTAAACGTTTTTCATCTCAGATTTTCCAAGTAGGATGTGTATTCTTCTGTCTGAAGTATATCTTTTAGAATTTCATTTTGTAAGGGTTTGCTGTTTGTTTGTTTAAAAATCTTTTTCTCTCATTTAAAGTTACTATCAGAAACTTGTTTATCTTTTTTAAATTATATTTTATTTTCTACTGTGTCCGTAGTCTACTTTGTTTCATTCCTGACATTGTTTATATGTGCTTTCTGTTTGCCTTGATCACCTATGCTAGACATTTACAAATATTGTGAAAACATTTCAACATTTACATGGTACAGCCATTCAGCTAAATGCTAGTGCTAACCCTTTCGATTAACCTTTTTTTGAGACGGAGTTCACTTTTGTCACCTAGGCTGGAGTGCAATGGCACGATCTTGGCTTACTGCAACCTCCTCCTCCAGGGTTCAAGCTATTCTCCTGCCTCAGCCTCCCAAGTATCTGGAATTACAGGCATGTACCACCATGCCTGGCTAATTTTGTATTTTTAGTAGAGATGGAGTTTCTCTATGTTGGTCAGGCTGGTCTTGAACTCCTGACCTCAGGTGATCCACTCGCCTTGGCCTCCCAAAGTGCTGGGATTACAGGTGTGAGCCACCGCGCCCAGCCTGGATTAACCTTTTCTTGTCTTTTATGATGATATAGATTACTTTTCTACCACCTCAAAATGAATAAATTAGGACATTTCTAAAATATTATTACACTTATTATAAATGACTTTCTTGTATTTACTCTTTTCTTTAAGGGATGAGTTTTTTTGCTTGTTTAGCCTAGTCCTTTCTTCACATGGTGGTAGTTTTTCTCAATTATTTGTAAATTCTTACTCTTATTTGTTCATAGATGAGAACTAAATAGTTGTGTCATTGCTGTGAGTTTTCTCAGAGCCTGTGAAGGTCACTGCTTTTGCACCCAATTGTAGGACTTTGTAGGTCATTGTGCAGGGATTTACTAACAGACAGAATTCCCCTCAGTTTGTCAAGAGGAAAATGAAAGATGAATTGGATTCCCTCATCTGTTGCTGAAGTAGAGAAGCCTTTATATCTGCAATCAGAGACAATCTAGTATAGTTTGCTAACCTGTGGAGCTGCCTCTCCATACCTTTTCTCTATTTCTGACTTGGAGAACCAGAGTTACTTTGCAATTGCCTCTGATTACATCTGCTCCACTGCAATCACAGGGTTTAGAGATACAAAATAACCTTTTTCATTTTATAGGGAGCCAAGTTTCAAGCTAGACTGACTCAATTGCTCCAGTAGTAGAATAATAATAAACTAATCAATGCAATAATTAATTGCTTTCAATTGCTGTTATCATTTTATTGATTTCAAACTTGGAATATCCCTTGGATCTCTTACATTTTTAATTTTTTAAAAATAGATTCAGGGTTACTCATACAGGTTTGATACAGGGATATATTGTGAAATGATGAGGTTTGCACCCTGAATCTCTTAATGAGAACATTTCCCAGTCTTTCATCAAGCTTTAACTTTTCCAATTCCTCTTCCCCTAATAATTCCTACCCTCCACATATACATACCTACAAAGGGTTTGCAGGTTTCTGCATTCCAGTTTTTCTATAAATCCAATATAGTCTAATTTATGAATTCCAAAAATTTCTCAAAGTATATGATGGAATCCAACTATATTTGCTCATGTTCTAGAATTGTTATTGCATTATTTTTTATATTTCTTTAGCAATTTAATGGGTACATTGGGAGACAGAGGACGTAAACCATGTTTGCAGTCCAACATCTTGAATTGGAATGATCACAATGATAGTTAAATTTGTGATATTATTTGTGCTGTGTATATTTTTTATGCTAGATTGTAGGCTTCAGGGAAGCAGGATTCTTACGTCTTCCATGTACTTCTCATTACCAACTGCCTGTCATTTTTCAACATAATATACACCCTCAATAATTATTTGTGATAAGAAATATTGTAATCAGTGAATACACAAAATTGATACTGCTGCAGTGAGTGCTCATGTTTTCTTTTTAATAACTTTTAGTGTTATTTTCTGTGTAGGACTAGGGGAACAGATCTCCCGTTACAGAATTAGTTCCTTCTCTACCTGGAAGTGACGGGGTACCTTTTTGAGAGGAAGAAGCTCAGGAGTGCTGTTGAAGATTAAAAGTGCAGATTTCTCACTATGCCATTTACACTCTTGGCAGTAGCAAATGACCACAAGGAATTAAAGAGGACTCAAAATCATAACAGTTAGAACCCAGTAACTTCCACATACAGGACTGTCTGGTTATTCATGGCTGGAAAATACAATCGAGACCAGGAGACAAAGAAGAGAACCTCAATTCTCTTCCCTTAATTCTAGAACTTAAGATTTCTTCCTACTCCCTTCACCCACCTGTGAGGAGATTTGACCTGGAAAATTAGGCTTCAAGTACAATTTGCCAGCCATCTGCATGGAGGACTATAGGACCTCATAAACAGAGCCCCTAGCAAAACATAAAAGGCAAAAGAGAGAATGGCTATCTTCTAGGTTTCTCTCCCTGGAAAGCAAATTATAGGCTTTTTTGCAGGTGAGGTTATGGTATTTGAGTATAAAGCAAAATAACCCACTGCCATCTTTACATAGCCATGAGGCAGGCAGTGAAACAGACAGGTAGAGCAATGGTAGAGTTTCATATCATTGCAGTGATTGTTTCCAAGGATCTCTTCAAATGTATTAGTGATCCTTCTTCCTATATGGAAAAGCAAGCAAAGAAGGGGAGAAGGGGAGAGGAAAGAGAAATATTCACTCCCATGTTTCCCCTTGCGGTGAGAAGAAAAGCCTTCCTCTGTGGAAGTGCAAAGGGTAGGAAGTTAGATTTTCCCCTAATTGGCAGAATATGGGCTCTTTCTCATCCTTTGGGTGAGGGGACTTAGAGCCTGTTGATAATGTCACATGGGGACTTGGAAAGCCACAAGGAGGGGACAGGGCATTTTTGTGTATGTTTGCTCATAAATTATATCTCAACAAATTCCAAAAGGAGTGAAATGTTACAGAATATATTATATTACTAAAGCAGAATTAAATTGAACAACAATAACAACAAGATGGCATGAAAAGCCCTAAACATTTGGAAACTAAACAAAATATACATAAATAATCTATGGATCAAATAATAAATCACAGGGAAAGTTAGAAAATATATCAAACTTTTGATAATGACATATAACAAAAGTTGCAGGGTGCAGCTAAGGAGAAAACAGGAGAAAATTTATACATTTAAATTCTTACGTTAGAAAAGAATAAAGATTTAAGATTAACTACCTAAGTTGATAACTTAATAATTTAGAAGAGGAACAATAAATTAAGCCCAAGGTAAACAAGAGTAGGGAATTAATAAAGACAAGAACAGAATAAATAAAATAGAAAAGAGAAAGAATAGATAAAATCAACAAATCTTTAATTTGATTTTTGGGAAAGATGAATAAAATTAATAAAGCCTTAGTAAGACCTATGAAGAAAAAAGAAAACCACAAAGAATCAAAACGATGATTTAAAAAGGAGTTACTACTACAGATCATATTAGACATCAAAATGATAGGAAAAGAAATGTTACAAATAACTTTAATCCAATAAAAACTGTAGTTTTCTTATGAGATTTTAGGACTCACATGTGATGTGAATTCCAACCACTTGTGATTATGAATTCTCAAGGAGTAGTCTCTCCTCCTCTCCTCTCCTCTTTCTTCTTCTCTCCTCTCCTCTCCCCTCCTCTCCCTTTCTCTCTCCTTCCTTTATAATTTCCTTCCCTTTTCCTTGTTTCCTCTCCCTCCTCCCCTCCCTCTCTCTCTTATTCTCTAATCTGCGCCAAATCTAAGACAACAGTTATCCCTATTATATTCATTTTCTGGAATTCCTCTATTTTTACCCACTAAGAATGTCTTCTTTCTCAGGTCGTGGCCTTAAGGGGCACTCTGATATGAACTCCTAGCAGTCTCAGGCTCCAGGCTTTCAATCTTATTTCCAGTCAATGTTATCTGAAAAACTCAGTCTGAGTTCTCTCAGAATAGTGTATACTGGGTTATTCACATATTTGGTGATCATGTGGAAAACCTACTTGCAGCAGATACTGGGTCACCAGAGGATTCAGAAGAGAAAATTTTCTCATGCTTATATCGGCTCCCATGAAAAAAGAAGAAAAAGTCCGGGAACCGTGGTACTGGATGCATGAATATTTAAAATCCTATATTCCTCCTGGAAGGCCCTTTTATAGTCTCAGCAATCCCATTAGCATTGCATGCAAGGGATCCCATGTGTTCTGTGGCTGAGAACTTCATGCAAGTGTGCCCAGAAAAGCATTCTAGGGATTTGAGAGGGAAAGAAGGGTTCTGGGATAGCATTTTGCGTTTAATATGACACAGAGCACCCAGGTTCTTGAGGCTCTGGGCAAGAGCTGGTGAGGAAATGTGCCTTCTCCCAGCATGTTCCAGTGTTAATGGGAGAGAATAAGCTTCCACTGATTATTAGACATGATTTATAGCATCAGAAACAGACTCCCCTGTGATTTTCTCCTAACGGCCCTACTTTTTTCCTCTTTCCCTTAAAGGTCAGTCATATATTTGGAAGCCTTCTCTTAGTTAAAACATCTACACTTTCCTGAATGTTTCTCATAATGAGTTTTTAATGTCTTCTTTATCCTGGACACTTTTCTAGGTGACACAGTTTTAAAATTGGTCTTTAAATCAAAGTGCATTGCATTGGACACAATATTCTAAGCACGGTTGAACAAGGGCAAAACAAAATAGAAGTTATCATTTTACTCTGATCACTGTGACCTTCTTTTAGTACAGTATTCCTTTCTAATATTTCTCATTAACATATTATATCAAAATTTGACTATATTCTTGTCTATGCCTCCACCTGACAATACATCCAGGTATCTGACCACTTTTTCTCTACTCCTATTTCTTTTTGTATCCCTTCTCTTATCCTTTATATTATGCATGATCTTCTTAGCAAAATCTGTGTAGCAGAGGATGAACTTAACCAGAACAATTCTCCACAATGTGAGGAAGGGATAAGGACTTGAAGAGGATGGATCAGAGTCTGGGAATTGTAAAGCATGATTGTATATGGGGACTACACATAAGAGGCAGGAAAAAGAACAAGTCAAAGAAAGGCTCTTTTAGAGATAGTGGACTAAGGAAAAGAGAATGAGCAGAGGGTGAGAAATAAGAATATTGCAGGGTGAAGGGATATGGTCTGCAGTGAAGGATTGCAAGATCTCTAAGGTATACTTTTTAATAAAGAAGGTAGTTTGGGCTGGGCGTGGTAGCTCACGCCTATAATCCCAGCACTTTGGGAGACTGAGGCGAGTGGAGCACAAGGTCGAGAGATCGAGACCATCCTGGTCAACATGGTGAAACCCCGTGTCTACTAAAAATACAAAAAAATTAGCTGGGCATGGTGGCGCATGCCTGTAGTCCCAGCTACTTGAGAGGCTGAGGCAGGAGAATTGCTTGAACCCGGGAGGCTGAGGTTGCGGTGAACCGAGATCATGCCATTGCACTCCAGCCTGGGTAACAAGAGTGAAACTCTGTCTCAAAAAAAAAAAAAAAAGAAGGTAGTTTGGTGGTGCTATACATATAAAGAAACAAATACCTAGTAGGTCAGAGGACTGAATCAAGAATATCCCTTCCACCAGGATACAGGCTTTTGGGGTCATAGGGCCATTAAATGGAAAGACTTGTTTAAGATCCCCAAACTTCCACAAGAACGTTGAGCCACTGCTGTCCCTACCTCTGGCCCACAGCTTGCTCAGCTCTGATTCATATTTTGAGTTTCTTCCTGTGCTTGCCTCAGTTCCTCCATCTGTTCCTTTGGTTACTTTGGTTAATGTTTTCATGTTATTTTTTTCTTTTTTGAATTCTTTGAATCTTGAATCAAGCCAATGATTATTCATCCCCTTTCAGATGTCCTTTGCCTCTTTTGGTCCCTTAAATTTGGGTGTGAAAGAGGATGAAGAGAGAGATTTAGTATAATTCCCCCCAAAATAAAATCATGGTCTTTATACTAATGCGGATGTAGGGTAGATAAAGAAAATAATTAAGATACGATAGACTTGGAAAACTCAAAACTGTAAATTTCACTAGCATTTATTAAAAATGTATTGGCTGGGCATGGTGGCTCACTCCTGTAATCCTCAGCAGTTTAGGGGGCTGATGTGGGCAGATCACTTGAGGTCAGGAGTTCGAGACCAGCCTGGCCAACATGATGAAACCTCGTCTCTACTAAAAACACAAAAGTTAGCCAGGCATGGTGCATGCACCTGTAACCCCAGCTACTCGGGACGCTGAGGCAGGAGAATTGCTTGAACCCTGGAGGCAGAGGCTGCAGTGAGCTGAGACCATGTCACTGCACTCCAACCTGGGCAACAGAGTGAGATTTTGTCTCAAAAAAAAAAAAAAAAAGAATTATTGAGTGCTAAGTACTGTAAACACAGCATGGAATAAAAAGTTGGAAAATATATTACATGTACTTTCACTAAAGTAGTGAATTATAGTGGATTGGGGAATGAGACGAGAGATGCCAGTGATGTGCTTTATACAGTATTAAATAGTAATAGTAGTTGTTTCCCCAAGGGCTGATCCTTTAACTATCTTTCTTTTTATCATTTATATTTTTCTTTCTACAGGCTTTATCCCCTTAAACATATTCAAATTTCTTTTATTTAAAAAAAAATCAATGCAATCCGCTTTTTAACATAGGCACTTCTACCTGTGTTTTCAGTTTTCCCTTCACGTGAAGCTGTTTGCCGAAGTGAAGGATCTCTTCACTTCAGTCCTCTCTGTGTTTGTTCACTCCAGTCCTGCTGGCTCCCTGTCCTCCCACATTCTATTTCTCTCTTCACACAAAACTCTTTGCTAGGATCACCAATGATTACCTAGTTGCCAAATGCAATGGATAATCTCTTTCTCACATAGCTGAAATTCTTCATGTGACCATGTCTGTCTACTCCATTTGATTTTCAATTATGTCTCTGTTCATTCCTTTTCAGTCTCTTTGCAATCTCTTTACCTCTTCTGGTCCTAAGCTTAAGGGAGGTGTTTCTTAAGATTTCATTATCATGTTTTATTTTAAATTTACATTTTCCCCTTAAGTAATTTATTCAGTTCTATAGTTTGAACTATACAAGATGTGCTGATGATTTCCAATTCTCTATCTTTGAGCTTTCACATGAAATCAAACTGCTTTCTACAACATTTAATGTCGTATATATTTTGATAGTTTACAGATCCAATAAGCTGAACATACTAAATTGGATCCATAATTTTTACCTCTGCAACATACATCAAATCTTTTCAAAGCCTATTTTTTGTTTTGTGAAACTTGCTTATCATTTCAGTCAGAATGGACAGTGCAGTTTTATAATCCTACCCTCTCTTCTTCTATACAAATAGTCAGTCTAATCACTGCCTGTCATTATATTTATACCTCTAAGATATGCCCCTTTCCCTCATCCTCAGAGTCTTCTGAGAGCCATTTATTCACACACTGATCATTTCTCAATTAGACTACTGAAGCCAACAGTCTCTTGTCCCCTTTTAGATGTCCTTTGCCTCGTTTGTACCTGTAAGTTTGGGTGTGAAAGGGAAAGAAGAAAGAGATTTAGTATATTTCCCCCCAAAATAAAATCATCGTTTTTATACTAAATGGAGATAGGTGGCAGATAAAGAAAATAGTTAGGATATGAGAGACTTGGACATTTTGAATATTTAAGGGAAGGATTTAAGGAAAAATGGAATACATAGGGAATGGGCAGGATGATTCATAAGTGAAGGTTCCTAAGGTCAAGGTAGATAGCATTCAAATCTGAGGTCAAGGATTGCTATTCAGAGGAGGGATAGATCTTTGATTCTATCAATGCAATGAAGAGATCAAGGAAGTAGATGTTGATGGGTTTATGAATCTAACTTGGGAAGTAGAGGACTTGTGTCTGATATTTATTTCTGCTGTCTTTATAAAGTGGTTAGAGAGGTTATCTGAGAGAGGAAATTTAGTATTTGAAAAGAACTTTGAAAATTTGAAAAATTGCTTGAAATGAGTTGAGAAATGAATTAAACAGAGAAAGTTATTGTGATGAATATGTAATATGTATATTAAATACTCATTTGAGGTTGGCAGTTATACATTTTAATGAGAACAGCCTGCCTTTGAGCCTAACTTTGTATAGGAACATTGAATTGTACTTGTGCAGCTTGGATTAAGTATCTCCAGGATGAGTTGTGTCAGCAGTACAGTAAGTCAGAATGACAGGGGTTTGGGTGATTCTCTTTTATATTTAATCAAATTTTAACTTTATTTTTGTTTACTTTATAATAGGATTGGGAGTATATCATAAATTTTTCCACTTCTCATCTATATCTCCCATCAGTATCTCATCAATTTTCTGGATGAGAAAGTGTTAGCAAATATTTTGACAACTTTGTTATCTATTGACCTAATTCCTGTGCCTTATCATACACAAATCCAGGTGAAATTTTCTCAACTGAGAATTTATTTCATGACATTACCCAGCAACGACTCTGCTGCCCCAGACTCTGAATTCCTCCTCATCTGCTTCCCCAACTTCCAGAGTTGGCAGCACTGGCTGTCCCTGCCCCTCAGCCTCCTCTTCCTCTTGGCCATGGGGGCCAACGCCACCCTCCTGATCACCATCCGGCTGGAGGCCTCTCTGCATCAGCCCCTGTACTACTTGCTCAGCCTCCTCTCCCTGCTGGACGTCGTGTTCTGCCTCACCGTCATCTGCAAGGTCCTGGCCATCTTCTGGTTTGGCCTTTGGTTGATCAGCTTTCCTGCCTGCTTCCTGCAGATGTTCATCATGAACAGCTTCCTCCCCATGGAGTCCTGCACATTCGTGGTCATGGCCTATGACTGTTATGTGGCCATCTGCCACACTCTGCAGTACCCATGCATCATCACTAATCAATTTGT
>CAUYLG010039573.1:0-11405 GCA_963573385.1 Cacajao melanocephalus
GCTGGGCAGGTACGTTTAAGTCTGCTGCAGCAGGACTCATAAACCCCTTCTTATTTCCCAGGTGTTCTGTCCCAGGGAGTTAGGGCTTTATTTATGAGTTTCCATTGTGCTGCTGTCTTTTTTTTTCAGGGCTGCCCTGCCCAGCCAGGAGGCAGCCTAGTCACTGTCTGCTTGCCTAGGCTTTGCTGGGCTGCTGTGGGCTCTGCCCAGCTGCCGTGTGAACTTCCTTGCAGTCCTGTTTATATGGGTGTAGTTAGAACTGCCTCGGCAGTGGTGGGTCACCTCTGTAATGGCGGAGTCTCTGTAATGGCGGGTTGCCTTGGCAACGGCGGGTTGCCTCGGTAACGGCGAGTTGCCTTGGTTATGGCAAGCTGCCTCAGCAATGGCGGACTGCCTCCATAGTGGTGGAGTGCCTCGGTAATGGCGGACGCCCCTCCCCCACAAATCTGGACCGTCCCGGGTTCAGCTGTGCTTGCTGTGGAACTCTCAACCCTGAGCGTTTCCAATTGCTGTTTTTTTTTTTATGGGGGTGGGACCAGCTGAGACTGATCACCTGCCTCCCTGCCTCAGAGCCTTTTTTGTTCTGTTGAAGGATTGACTCTCTCCCAGGTATTCCAGTCGCCTGATGAAAAGGCGCCGGGATCTGTGTGATTTCCCGTGTGGAGACCCACTGTGCTGGCTGAAACAGCGGCGCTGATATTCGTGGTGCTTTTTTGCCCGGGAATCTCCTGGCCTGGCTCCCTGTTTCAGACCCCTTTTTAATCAGATGAATGGGTGATTCTTCCTTCCCGAAGCTCCACTTGCCAGCTAGAAGGGAGACCCAGACTAGTGTATTTTGTATGGAGAACTGCCACGCTGGGGCGCCGGCAAAACAGCCGCGCTGGCCAAAAGAGCCGCGCTGGCAACCCGTAGGGCTCCTCCGCCTGGGAATCTCCTAGTCTGTGGGCAATAAAAATCCATCTGGAAATGCAGTGTCCACTCACCCTCTGCGCTTTCACTGGGAGCTGCAATCCTGAGCTGTTCCTAATCAGCCATCTTGGATCGCCGACCACATGTATCTTTTTCAAGTTCAGTTTATGCTAGGCTATGCATCTAACTTAGGATAAATTCCTAGAACTGGGATTTCTGGGTTGAGGATGAACACACATAAAGATTCGTTAGATATTACCAAATTTCCCTCCATGAAGACTGTACCAATTTACATTCCTACCAGAATATATTAAAAATTCTTTATTTTTCCATAGCTTGACAATAAAGCTATATTGACAGTAAAGCATGCAGTCAAGATTTAGGGTTTTTGCAAATGTCACAGGTAAGAAATATCTTAATTTATCTTATTACAATGTAATTTGATTATATTTTCATATTTTTAAGGACCATGTGGTCTCAAGGTTACAAAAAGCAATGGGAAATGAATATTTCTCTATTCAGTTAGATGATGGCATTTGGGAATCATACGTACATACATAACATATGTACATATGCATGTTCAGATTAAGGAAATCATAAATTTCTACTTCCCTGGGTTTTAATTAATCAGAAATTCATACTAAATTTTGTTAAAGTCCTTTTCAGCATCTATAGAAATAATCATATGATTATTTACCCCTAGATCTATTATGTGGAATTATATGAATAGACTTGTTAATTACGAATGATCCATGCATTGCTGGCATAAAATCAAGTTGATCATGGCATAATTTTTTTTTCTTTATTGCTAGGTTTAGTTTGCTAACATTTGTTTCAGATTGTTTTTCTTATATGTTCATGAATGAGATTGAGTTGCAAGTTTCTTTTTTCTCTCTGTCCTTGCTGGATTTTGGTGCCAATGTTTTACAGTCTCACAGAATGAATTTGGGAATGTTCCGATTTTTCTGTTTTCTGGAATAGTTTGTAGTAAGAATGGACTTTTTTTTTCTTTTTAATGTTTGGTAGAACTCGCCAATGAAGCTATCTGGGCCTGGAATATTATTTTTTGGTAGATTTCTGACTACTGCTTAATTTCTTTGGTGGTTATAGAATTAGTCATATTTTATTTTTCTTAAATCCACTTTGGAAAGTTTTATTTTTCTAAGAATGTGTCCATTTAAAGTAAATTTGCAAGTGGTTTGGCGTAAAATTTGTGTATGGTTTTCTGTTATCTCTTCAATCGCTGCAGCTTCTGTAGTCCTGTCTGTCTTTTTGTTTCTGGTGCTGATTATTTATGATTTAGTTTACCAGAGGTTTGTCCACTTTATTAATTTTTTCAAAAAAACAATTTTTTATTTTATTTTTTGAGAAAGGTCTCGCTTTGTTACCCATGCTGGAGTACAGTGGCATGATCGCAGCTCACTGCCGCCTCGACCTCTGGGCCTCAAGAGACCCTCCCTTCTCAGCCTCCCAAGTAGCTGGGACCACAGGTGCACATATCACACCTGTTAATTAAAATAAGAAAAAATTTCTAGGGATGGGGTCTCACTATGTTGCCCAAGCTGGTCTTGAACTCCCAGGCTCAAATGATCCTCCCACCTCAGCCTCTCAAAGTGTTGGGATTACAGGCATGAGCCACCACATCTGGCTTTTATTGCTCTTCTATGTCACCATTCTCTATTGATGCATAGCAAAGTACCCCAAATCTCAGTGACTTACAGTAGCAACCATTTTATTTACTCACAATTCTGTGAACCTGCAGCTTGAGAAGGCTTCAGCAGAAACATCTTGTCCCTGTTCCACATAATGTCACCTGGGATTGATTTGGTGGGTCCCAAATGAGATGTCTGGGGACTTGGTACTGGGACCTGGGTGTCTTCGTGTTCCTCCACTTGGCCTTTGTTTCTGTATGGGAAGTCTAGACTTTACATGGAGACCCAAGTTCCCAAAAGAGCACAGAAGCCACAAAGCCTTCTCATGTCCAGGCCCAAAACTCAATTCTGCTGCTTCTATGGGTCAATGCAAGTTTCTGGAGTAGCCTAGATTCAAGGTGAAGGAAATAGACTCCACCTCTTGATGGGAGGAATGGGAAAAGTCACATTGCAAAAGCACATGCAGGATGAGAGGAAAGGCCGTGGCCATCTTTGGAAGAACATACCATCATCTATATTGTATGTTTTCTAGTTCATTTATTTATGTAAATTTATCTTGCTTGGCATTTTTAACATGTCCTGAATCTGTGGCTTGATTACTTTCATCAGTTTTGAAAACTTCTCAACCAGTATCTCTTGAAATGTTGCCTCCACTTGATTATCTCTGCCTTTTCCTTCTGGAATGCCAGCACAGCGTTTGGCCTGCACAGTCCATGTACCTACCATGTCTCTTAACTTCTCTCCCAGCTTTGCCATCTTTTCGTCTTTCTATACTGCATTCTAAGTAATCTATTAGTATACATCTTCTAGTTTATTCATTCTCTTTCAGTTATGTCTAATTTTCTGTTAAACCTGATCGTTGAAGATTTTGAAAATTGGTGATTTTATTTTTCAAATCTAACTTACATTTAGTTTCCTACCAAATTTGTAATTAAAAAAATAATTTTGGATTCCCATAAAAACTTCAAGTTTGTCTTATTTTTTAAAAGCATAGTCATCTTAAGGGCCAGGCACAGTGGCTCACACCTGTAATCCCAGCACTTTGGGAGGCCGAGGCAGGCGGATCACTTGCGGTCAGGAGTTCGAGACCAGCCTGGCCAACATGATGAAACCCCATCTCCACTAAAAATACAAAGATTAGCTGGGCGTGGTGGCATGTGCCTGTAGTCCCAGCTACTCAGGAGGTTGAGGCAGGAGAATTGCTTGAACCTGGGAGGTGGAAGTTGCAGTGAGCTGAGATAGTGCTGCTGCACTCCAGCCTGGGTGACAGAGTGAAACTCCATCTCAAAAAAAAAGTCATTTTATAATTTTAAATTTTGATGATTTTTAGTATTCAAAGTCTATGATCTGCCTGTGCTGTTTTATTTTGTTTTTTCCTGCTAATTCTCGCTCATAAGTACCTCATTTCTTTATGCACTGTACCTGGTTCTTTTTTACTGTATGCTGTTCAGACTCCTTGAAAATGTACTTGCGAGATTCTTTGAGGCCTAGGATGAAGGTGAGTGTCTTCAGAGAAGATATAAGTGTTGATTCTGTTGGGCAGTGGGGATGTTATCATTTGAGGATCACTTCAAACTAAACTCATGCTGTGAGGCTCCCTAGAAAAGCAAGCTAAGCTCTATGCTAAGCACAGTTCGTGTCTAACAGCCTTCCTTTAAGATGGCTTGTGCTATTTCTCCCGTTTTACAGATGAGAAAACTGAGATACTTGGTAACTTGTCCAAAATCATCCAGCTAATTAGTACAGGAACCTGAGGTCAGTCCTGAGTTTGGATCCAGAGCCAGCACCTTTCGCTACCCTACAATATAACAGAGTTCAAGGGAAGAACCAAAATTAGACTTTTATTTAAACTTTTAAATGGACTCAACAAGTAATACATATGAAAACAGATTCCTTCTTTGAATGTTTTGGCTTATAAAACTGAAATAACTCAAAACTGCAGTTGCCAAAAGCAAGTTGGCAAGAAATGATTGTATCTAATAAAATACCGTTTTAGCTAGAATTTTATTTTCCTCGAATGGGTCAGAAGTTCCCAGAAGATTGTCATGCCTGTGGGAAAAACACGTGTTGCCTTGGTAACGTACTCATGACAGGCCTGTCAATGCAAAACCAACGGTGGGAGCTGGGTGAACTCATTTAGTGAGAAAAGGATACCTTTTCATTACCAAAACAAGCTAGGCAACATTGGTTTTGCAAGAGCCCATGATTCTTCCTAGAAGTTGGCTTCCCTTCTCTTCCTGCGGGAAGTTTTCCCCAGCCTTCTAGAAATACTTTTTTTTTTTTTGAGACAGAGTCTTGCTCTGTCACCAGGGTGGAGTGCAGTGGCACGATCTTGGCTCACTGCAACCTCCGCCTCCCAGGTTCAAGTGATTCTCCCGCCTCAGCCTCCCAAGTAGCTGGGACTACAGGTGCACCCCACCACACCCAACTTATTTGTGTGTGTGTGTGTCTGTGTGTGTGTGTGTATGTATTTTTAGTAGAAATGCGGTCTCACCATGTTGGTCAGGATGGTCTCGATCTCTTGACCTCGTGACCTGCCTGCCTCAGCCTCCCAAAGTGCTGGGATTACAGGTGTGAGCCACCGCACCTAGTCCTAGAAATACTGTCTTTCTAAATAAGAGTAGGAAGGGATATTCAAGAGCTTCTCGTGGCCCATGTCCCTCAAATTATTGATGCAAGATGGGAGAGAACCTATTTGGGTCACATACCTAGTTGGCGGCATAGCCATCCCCTAATCTCTGGGGTTAGACTCTACATCCCAATGCCTCCATCCCTACCCCCACCCCTCACTGCAACTCACACACTCGTTTCCAAATGTCTGCTTTGAACAGTGAGCACAGGTATGGGGTTTCCTCTAGAGCCTCAGAAGTTCTACTTTCCTGGGATGTCATCTGTGCCTTGTAAATTTTTAGGACTTTCTTGTCAGTCATCATTTTCATCAAGTTGTAGTTTTGCTAATGTCAGTTAACTGAGCACCCTTCTAAAAACCCAAGTTGGGCTGAGCCTGGCTGGTAGCTACTAAACCAAATGTTAAGGAACCCTCTGGGGAGAGAGAACAGATCCGCATAAAATCACTGGAGGAAGAATTAAGCACCAAAATAGGTGCAAGCAGCTGTAATAAAAGCGACAGGATTCAGAGAACTGAGAGATGAATGTGGGCTGGAGGAGTCTCCCGTGGGAGGTGAAACTCAATTGCTCACTGAAGGGTGAGTGGGACTGAGACAAACACCAAGGAGCGGAGAGGGCAGGCGAAGGGAGGGCATAGCATAATGGGTTTGAGGAGCAGGAGCAGGCCGGCTGAACTGGAGTGTGGGGTTGGTGTGGGGCAAAGTGAAGAGTTAGGGTAGGACCATTAAGCCCCAGTGCAAGGAGAGTGGAGATTTTTCAGAGTACCTTTTAGCTTAAAGAGACTTCTAAAATGATTCATTCCAAATCTTTCATTTTACATTTACAAAAACTAAACTGGTGGAGTGACTGGCCCAAGGTCATGCAGCAAGCCTGGAATTTTAATTTGCTATAGTGGGAAGTAGGGAGCTATAAAAGGTTCTTTAGCAGGGGAGTGGCATGATGCAAGTGGTATTTTTGGCAAGATGACTCCTCCAGCTCCAGACATAAAAGGTCATGAGTCAAAAAAGGTACCACCTTGGTGAATAGAGCCCTGGATCATAGGGAGGGGCCCAGCAGGGATTCTGCTGGGCTCTGGGAAAGGTAAGTGCTTTTCTTCATGCCTTAGGCCACCATTTCCTCTTGCATTATTGCTTCTCTGGGATGAGGGGTCCTAAGCCTCCCTTCCTTCACACCACAACTTCCCAGTTTTCTCCGGGAGGAGACCTTCCTGATGGTCTCCCTTCCTAAGACTCCCTTCCTGTTAGGGCTCACTGATCAACACGTCTGCCCCTATCCCCTATCCAGCTTTGAGGAATCCCTGGTCCCATTTGAAGTTCTGGCCCATGGTGGCTGAGGCAAAGCTAGAGCTGCTGCTGATTGTGGAAGATGACAGTATAGGAGGAGTTGGGGCTCTGGAACCTGCCATTGTCAAGGACTGCTTGTTCATCTTCACCGTGGGCCTGTCTTCTACAGGTTGCTCCTTCCTGACTCTGGGTCGGCCTCACTGTCCCTGTCTTAGTCTGTTGTGTGCTGCTATAATACCACAGACTGGGTAATTTATAATGAACAGAAATGTATAGGCTCGTGGTTCTGGAGGCTGGGAAGTCCAAGATTGAGGGGGTGGCATCTGGTGAGGGCCTTCTTGCTGTGGCAGAAGGCAAAAGGGCAAGTGAGGGTACAAAAGAGGCAAAAAGGGGCCAAACTCATCCTTTTGTAGCAAACCCACTCCCACAATAATGACATTAATCCATCTGTGAGGACAGAATCCTAATGACCTAATCACCTCTTATAGGTCCCATCTCCTACCATCTCTACATTGGGGATCAAATTTCCAACATGTGAACTTTGGGGAATGCATCCAAACTATAGCAATCCCATGAGAAAGTTGAGGACAATGTGATCCAGAAGTAAAGCAGCCCCTTGTCTGAGGCCGAGGGCAAAACTCTGAGTCAATTTTAAATATGTTATTTCCTGTTGGGACTACTTCCCTCTCTTGGGGCACAGGGTGTGTGATATTGGATATCTGTGGGTGTCAGGGAATGGAGACAGGAGGGTGCACTGGTCTCTGCCTGGAATGAGGTCTGTAATTGGTGGTGAGTTCTCTCTGGGACCATCAGCACAAGACAGAGTATTTAATGAATTGTGCTTTGAGACTTTTCAAACCACCTCGAATGTTTTTTTTGTAATCAGACTAGAGGTTGTGTCTACCCAAAGGCTGTGACATTGGTGATCTTAAATCATTCTTTGGCTACCATTCCGGATGGCAAATCTAGAGTGACTGATGGTAATAAGGGCAGCTGGAAATACTGATCTACAGACATGGCAAAACAAAAGATTTATTCTGGAAACTCTGGAGAGAAGATGACACATGTAATAAGTCGTTCTATAACCTTCTTTTAAAAAGACTTTGGTGTCAAGGAAAGCATACTTGACTAGGTTAAGGAGAATCCAGTTCTACACATGGCTTTCTTAGTACCTTGCTGAATGGCCTTTGGCAGGTTTGCTAGTCTCTCTGGATCTAGCAAACAAGATGATCTTGAAGGTCTGCTCACCTCATCTACTCTAGAATTCTGAGACATACATTCAGAGGTCAACCCAAGCTACCTCAGAAGGATTCTCCAGTCCTCATTCTCACCTTCCACTGGTGGCAGCATGTGACTGCCCAAGCACCACACTGACAGGACGCTGTGCTAACATCCTGTACGCCTTAGAGCACCTGGAATTTTAATGGAGCAGCCAGCCAGGCATGACTCATGGTTTTCTCACTCAGCACCCACAGCTAGTCACATGCAGCACCTGCTCACAGGTCCATGCAGCATCCTACAGTCCCTCTAGGTCACATAGGGTGACAGCTTATAGCCACCCTGTGCAGTACAGCACATAGCCACAGGACCTGCTTATTATTCAAAACCATGCAGGGGATGACACTGGCCGACTTGGGCCCTCCCCTTCCAAGCTCACCGGCACAGCTCAGTGCTTAGTGGATAGCAGTGCTGTCCACACCCTTGCTGGTGTGATCTGAATTCACTTATGGCTCTCTGAGCCTGTAAAAATGCCAAGAGGGTCATAAACCTTGCCCCTAAGGTCACAGTGAGAGCATCACAACTTTTCAAAGAGCCCAAGAATTTAGTGTGCACTGAAGAGTGACCTCAGTGCCACATGAGTTGGCCTTGAAAGTCCTCCCTGATGCCTAGGAGATGCTCCTTCCTTTCATCCAGGGAGACAAGTCACCTCTCCTCTGTGTATGGCCCTCTCTCACTTACACAACCCTTTCCAGTTCTTTGATCCTCATAACAACCCCATGAAGAAGACAGGGAAGCTAGTCTTATTCCCATTTTATAGATGAGGAAGTCAATGTTCAGATAGATTAGATGCTTAATCAAGGTCACAAAGTGACTGTATTCCCTCAAGGAAGGGACAGGGGCTAGAAAATTGTACTCCAGGCACATCCTAAGTATATAAACATCAAGGAAATCTATAAATTGAGAGAGCATGCCCTGCT
The DNA here is from genome assembly GCA_963573385.1 of Cacajao melanocephalus. Taxonomy (NCBI): domain Eukaryota; kingdom Metazoa; phylum Chordata; class Mammalia; order Primates; family Pitheciidae; genus Cacajao; species Cacajao melanocephalus. The sequence goes on from CAUYLG010039573.1 coordinate 8,671, forward strand.
TTAATTTTGCCTTTGAAATCACCCCACCCATATGTGGCCAGCCGTTGGACTAACACACATTGGGTTTCCTCATAAAGTCAGGCTCCTAACCTTAGAAGCACATGAGCATTACTGGAGGGGCTTTTAAAAACTCTGATGCCCAGCATAGCCATGTCCCACCAGGCCAGTCAAATCTGAGTCTTTGCATTTGGGGGCTGGGCAGCAAGTGATGAGCTGAGAGCCACTGCTTCAGAAGGTACCTCCCTAAGGGAGAAGCATGTGATTCTTACCTTGCCAAGTCCTGATGCTCCCATGGTGCTTTGTTGATTCCAGACCCCAGTGGTCACAGCTCTGTCCAACCTGGATGACTGATCTCGGCCAAACCTGTTCCTCGGAGCACGCACAAGTGTTTTTCTCTTGCATTCCCATCAGGGTGGAAAAGTACTTGTGTTTTTCCCCTGACTGCCCTGACTCAGGTGGGAGTTTTTCAAAGAGTTCAAAGCCCTTCACATATCCATGAGCTTATGTTAAAACAATCTTTCAAAAGGGGAAAGTTCCCTTGGGATTCCGTAGATTGGGGTTCGATGATGCCACAGTGCTTCAGTAACTTCTTCCACAACGCCTCAGGGTACTATGGGAACAGGCGCTGTACCTGGTGAAAGCAGAGAACTAGAGTGAGGGTCCACGTCGCTCCAAGAGTTAGTGGGGCCAGGACAAAGAGGCACCAAGTTTCCCTCTAGATCTTCAGACATTTAACTTTTAGATCCCAGGAACAGCTTTACTGTGACACCCCAGAGTAGTTATCATGGATGACTCACATCATCAAGGTAAAAACATGAACTCTTGAGCATTTAGTTATGTGAAGGAAATCCCAGAATATTGAAGCTGAAAGGATCTGAAAGATGTCTACGCCAACCACATCTCAGACGCTGAAATTATAACTAACAATTACTGAGTTCTTTCCAGGAATCGGACACTGGGCTTCATGTTCACATGCATTTTGTCCTCATGCAACTCCATGGGGCAGGTATTATCAACCTTACCTTATAAGTGAGGAAAGTAAGGCTTGGAGAAGTTGATCAGACCAAGGATTTCCAAGCTCTTAACCTCTGCTTGGTGTATATGCCACATGTTCACGATCCCCAGCCTCTGCTTGGACCACTGCCCTGACAGCCCATTCTTGTTTGGGTAGCTCCAGCTACTCTGCCATGGGGCAGCTTGCTTCCATTGGTCTAGCCCTGGTTTGAGAGCCACATGGAACAAGGCTAGCCCCCTTGGCATCCAACATGTCAGATCCTGAAGGAAGTTCTCATACACCCTCCTCAGCTTCTGTTTAAATATAGTATCTAAGTTTCCGTGCGTCCTACTTATTCTGTGTTCTTTATTCCTAACTTTGTTTGTTTGTTTTGAGACAGAGTCTCACTCCATCACGCAGGCTGGAGTGCAGTGATGTGATCACGGCTCATTGCAACCTCAAACTTCTGGGGTCAAGTGATCCTCCTGAGTAGTGGGATTACAGGCATGCACTACCACACTCGGATTATTGAGTGTGGGCTTTTTTGTTGTTGTTGTTGTTTTTTGTAGAGACAGGGTTTCACCATGTTGCTCAGGCTGATTTTGAATTCCTGGACTGAAGTAATCCTTCCACCTCAGTCTCTCAAAGCATTGAGATTACAAGCCTGAGCCACTGTGCCTGGCCTTCTCCTGATTTCTTGCCTCCTTTAGGATTAAGTATTTTTACTGTTCAGGCTTCACCACCCCAGCCTGGCCAACACTACAACACTAGCTTATGGATTATACAATTTTTTATCATTATTTTGGTGTTTAAGATGATAACATGCACCCTTGATTATTAAAGTCTAATATAAATGAATACTTTTACCACTTCCCAGACAAGGGGAAAACCTTATAACAGTTTAATTCCATTTATTCCATCCAAATCTGCCCACAAAGCAATTTGTTTCACGTCTTTTAAACTCTAAAATATTTTTATTTATATTAGGGTTGACAAACTTTTTCTGAAAAGAGAAAGGTTATAAATGTTTGAAATTTTATGAGTTACATACATTTTCTATCACATTCTTCTTTGTGTTTTTTCTAATAACCCTTTAAAAATGTAAGAATGATTCTTATCTAGAGGGTTATATAAAAACAGGCCGTGGATAGATTTGACTTATGGGCCATAGTTTACTGGTCTCCAGTTTGTACAGTAAATATTATTTTGGGTTTACCTACACAGTTATTCTTTCTGTACTTCATTCCTTTTTTATATCACTAAGGTCCCAACTAGGGTCATTTTCCTTTTGGCATTTTGCCTGTTACTCCACTACCTTTTGGTTTCAGATGAAAAGTCAGTCTGATCATAATATTGGTCTCCTGTACTTGAGTTTTCCTCCTCCTGCTTTCAAATTTTTTTCTTTGGTTTTAGAACTACATCTAGATACGTAGACTATTATAGTTAATGTGTCTGAGTAAGATTCTCTGTACTTATCCTACTTAACATACTTTCAACTTGTTGGATCTGTGGCTTAATACTTTTTCATCAACTGTGGGAGGTTTGGGAAGTTTTTTTTTTTTAGTTTTTTTTTTTTTTGAAAGAAAAAGAGAGAAAGAGTGAAAGAAAGAAAAAAGAATGTAAGAGAGAAAGAAAGAGGAAGAGAAAGAGGGAGAGAGAATGGGATTCTTGTTCTTTTGCCCAGGCTAGAATGCAGTCTAAAAATGGGTATTAAAAACCTCTTTTATGCCAATAATTGTGC